>CM076667.1:2841959-2911487 GCA_038496675.1 Rachycentron canadum
TATATATATATATATATATATATATATATATATAAAGATAGATATGTGTGTTCATATGTGAGAGAGTCGGTTACTGTGTGTCAGAAAAGACTCTCTTTCTCTCTCTCTCTCTCTCTCTCTCTCTCTATCTCTCTCTCTCTCAAAGTAAAGGTCTAGAGTTCATTATCAGAGATTTTCCTCTTGAAGGAGCACAACGACCAGAGCATGTGGCAAGCTCTCATTACTCCCAACGCTGTCACATAATCTTTGCCCACTTACATCCTAGACACAGGGACCTGACATGTCTGGAGTGGGCCTGTCTCACGTATCTATTCCCATCCAACGCAGGAAATTAATGGTAAAGTGCCTATAGAGAAACTGCCATTTCAAGCCATTAGCACTTGTTGTGCAATGTCGCAGTTTCTGAAATAACCCAGGCAGTTGAGAATATTGGATTTACTGGAGCAATAGCCAATTCATATTACATAAGTTTGGAAATCTCCCACTTGGGGGATATTATGATGGTCTTGTGCAAATATGGATGTATGCTAAGGAAAACTATCATAACCTGCCAGACGTGAAATGACTAGATTTCTGCTCTTAAAAGTGCCTGAAGAAATATTACAATAAGCACAGCAGCCATATAAAGGCAGAAACTTCACTCAACTTCATCTGTCTCTCATAAGAGAAATCCAGGTTGGGCCACACACATAGAAGCACATAAACATGCACATATTAAAGCTGCAGAAGAGGAATGAAATCTATCCACATGCAGTTTAATGGCTTTTCTTTATAGGATGTGATAGATTTTTAAGGATTTTCCAATTGATTCCTGAATAAAGTTGACGGTCATTCATCAAGTAAAATCTGCCCATGACAAGAGTCATGAGTCCACTCAAACAGCTGTTTTAGCTGTTTGAGTGGACTCATGTTTTTTATACTCTGCAGTGAAGCCCCTGCATTCTTGGTAGCAGATAACATGCTCTAATCTAAAAGTGCAGGAAAAAGCACATAGTTCCTCTGTCACTCCAGTCAAAGTGACTTTTGGAAGTTAGATTAATTTTGTTCCATTTTTGGCATGCCAACCACGCCCTGCTTTGGAGATTGGCATTCTGTGAGCGCTGGCCAATTGGCAACCACTGTTTACTGCTACCAGCTGCTTTTGCTCATTGATGTTTCTGCCTCTCTTTTACACATCAATCCACATGCTCTCTTTTTTCTCCCCTCTCATTAATCTTTACAAGATCCCTGAATATGGCACAAGTTAAGGTTTGCCATATTAACCGGCCTTTGAGCCTATTTTAGGGAGAACGCCTCAGTTTTGATCGGATTGTGATCGGACAGTTAGATACCACTTGTTGAGCTAATGTCGTTCTCTTTCTCATTAAGTGTCTCCTGACGATGATGATGGATTAGACTGTGGTGGGCGGGGTGCAGACAGCTGAGTCTTGGGATTTTAGGTGGTGTTGGTGACAAACAGGGAAGGTATTCAGTTAAAGTCTCTTAAATGTTGTTTTTCTCAGTTGACCCAATGGTGTCCTTCAGACATTGTCATGCTGTCAGAAGTTTCAAAAGCCTGCTCTCTTGTCCTTCTCCCTGTCTCCTTCAGAAGATCACCTTGCCAGTGCGTTGGTGGAAAAAAAGGGGGGTAGGAGGCTGGTCTCTTTAAAGGTGATAATGGTCTTTAATCTGCACCAGTGGTGATTCCCGGCCGACTTCCCGCACTGACTTTAAAACATGAAATGGAAACTATTACCTATTACCAGCTCATCGCTCACTCCCTCAAATTTCTGAAGGTGGGGGGTAAAAGTGAGAGGGAGAAGAAGATAGAGGGGTACAGGGAGGAGGCAGGGAAGGATTCATCTCTCTCTTTTTTTTTTTTTTTTTTTTTTGCAAAGCCACCAGAGCTCCAATCCAATTTGCCAAGCATGTGGAGTTATCCTTAAGCCTTTCAAAAGCACTGACAGGGAAAACTGTCACTTCTCATATGGTCATATAGTCACAATCAGCACTCAAAGTTATTTATAGGTCTCATCCTTCACACTTTCACTACCACATACCCAGGCACCTCACTACACTCTGAGACCATGAGAGAGCCAATTTACTCACCTATTGTCCTTTAAGCTACTCAGTTCATTATAATATGAAGCAAACAGCTGTTGGGCATCGTGTTTTTTAATGGATCCACCTCCTGTGGGGGGGTCGTGCTCTTTAGCAATGCACAGGAAGTCACCCAGAGACAAAGACGCAAAATAAATGAATTGTCTCATTTTCTGCAGTAACACTGTTGTATCAAAATTAATTTAGTAATTATATATTCAGGTAAGTATTTAAATGAGAGACTGAAGATGATGGTAAATAATGGGATATTCACTTGCACTTAGTGTGGGAGGAAAGCTAATTAAATGTGCTTCAGATATTTCAGTCCACTCGGACCAGCCACTCACTTCTCAGTTACCAATGGAGCAATTATTGCTTCATTTCCATGACACAGCCATTGGCTTTGTGCATGGGTGGGTGTGTGTTTTGTCATACCTGGAGGATATGTGTTAACTCAGACGGTTGAGCTTTTCCAAAGACCTCTATTGTTCTCAGCTCTATTGAGAGTTCTCCAAACACTGGCCTATAATTAAAGGGCTCACTACTACTTAATGCTTTTGTTCTCCTGCCCCACCCCACCCCCCTTTACTATGCTAGAGGTTAGGGATAATGAGCATTTTGTGTGTATGGGTGTGTGAGTATATACGTGTGCAAGCTTGTGTGTTTATGCAGGCAGATGTAGTGACCGCATTCATTCACACATCAGCTGCTGCGGTCGCCATCTGTGGCCGAACCCATGACCGCTTGGTCCTCTTAATCCTCTGTGGCTTGTCTGGGACTCTGGCAGCACCATCACAAGTGTTGTTCCCCCCACCACCCATTCCTTCTACCACCTGAAGGTGACAGTATTTTGTCATCAGTGCCTCACAGCTCTCTTCACTTTAAGTGCAGTGCAAACCCCCAGCACCAAAGTCAGCCACCTAACCAGGCCTGAATAATTCTCTTGGACATTACAAGGTGCATTAGGAGCTTGGCTGAGTGCTTTGCTGTGTCACATTTAAAATGTGGCTCCTTATAGAGTTTTTGCCTATGAACGTGTAGCCTTGCCAAAGGGAGGGACTGTGTAATGAGATAAGATTATATGAAAGGTTCTACTTCACCCTGTGGTGTCCACTCCAAGTTCCTCTCATGAAGCTGCAGTTTCCTGTCATGGCGGCTGAAATGCTGAACAGGAGGTTGTCTCAGTGGAGGAGGTTAATTAGATACATTTCTGTTACTCAGGACACAGACTCTGGCTCTGTCTCATCTCCTCTCCCCCTCTCAGCTCTGTTTTCTCAGAAGCAGTTAAGTCAGAGGATTAAAAGATATTAGACTGTGATGTGGTTTGTGATAACAGCTCATATTTGGAGAAGTCCAGTAATCACTTGCATAGTGAGACCGCCAGAAACACACAACCTCTTTGTGTGAAATGCCAAAAATGTGGCTTCATGACAGAATATCATCCTTATTAGATGTCTGCTGAAAGACATGAAGAAACATCATCAGATCTGTGTTGGCTCAGTGAAGGCCAGGCCCATCTGCTGAGAGAACAAACAACAGGACACGACTCATGTTATCTTAAAAAAAAAAAAAAAAAGACAACTGAGATTTGCTTTAACTGCTGCTTCTTCTACTAGAGGAGGGGGTGTTTGTGCATAAGCATGTGTGCACAGGGGACGCAGCCACTGTCTCTGTCTTGTAGACTAAAAGCTTGTCATAGCTGACCTCATAGCATTTGGTTGGGCTGAACATGGACAGTTACGACCCTCTAAATCTCCAGGGAGGACAAAGACACTCTAAGATCATCTTTTGCCTCTGTGCAGTGTCAGCTTTTGGAATATATGTACATATTCTTCACTAGAAAGAACTGAAGGCAGTTCCTGTGTTGTGTGCATGTTGACTTTGCTTTCTCCTAGATCTTGAAGTATTTTCAAAGAGGTCTAAGCTTATTAATTTAAGCCAATTGACATTAAAAGATATAATTGTACTCGACCAGCTCTCCACCCAATGGCCTTTTCCATGCCCTGATTATTGACTGCCAGCACTCCTGATTAGCATGTCGGTCACAGGGGAAGTGGTGGCCCGCGGTCACGATGATAATTGAGACCATAATCACAGCCAATGACTATTTGTGTGTGTGGTGGTCGTAGTGGCGGATTGAGGGGGCGAGGGGCTCCCAGCTGTCACGGGGGCTTTTGATTGATTGATGCCTGATGTAAGATGATGGATGTGTACTCACATTAAGCTGAGCGACGGCCATGCCAGGCTCGTCGCGGCTTCAGCAGTTTAAGGCAGTGTTATGGCTTCATTAAGAGAGAGAGCCACTGTGACCATAAATCAAGACGGTGACAGGCCAACATTATGTCTGGCTGGGTTGATAATGATGTCATGAATGTGAGGGTCACAGGTTGAAGGGGCATTAACATATGTAAGGCCCCTGGAGGTTGATGGGTGATAGCTGTAATGGCAGAATTTCTTCTTCACTGATTTGACTTTAGCCCCATTTAAACAGATATCCTGCCATGTTGCTGTTATGAAGATCCCTCATTATACATCCCAAGTCATTATGCATGACTTGTTTATGCAGACCCAAACAAAGCCAGAATAATGCTGCCCAGGCCGTGGCATCCCAGGCTCTGAGCCACAGATGTGGATCTGGCTCTGTGGCTGATCCTGGTGCCACCTTAATGCCAGGCTTATAATGCCCCCATTATACAGAGCAGCGATAGGTTGTATAAAAGGGGCTTTTGTGACTTTATGAACTGATACAAGTGCATTACAACATTGTCAAAGATGCACCAGGTGGATTTGATATGTGATTGGTCAGTAAATAGTTAAAATAAAATGATTGTTCACTAGAATACAAATAATTTTGTTTCTTCTTTACTTCTACTTTAGCACATTTGGTTTTGTATAAAATTAGATTTTCATGAGACAACTCCCTTGATGGTGCTTATGATCTATTTTAACCATAATGTATAAAAATAGGAGACCAATCATTCATTGTTATTATTATTTGAGATGTTTTTATGTGAATATTAATTAGTGTATTTTGCTCTTAATCTCTCATTTTCATCCTTTTATTCTTCCTCTTTCTCTCCCCATCTGTCAGTGTCTGCCAACCTCTTGACCTTCACATTGATTATTACACAACACCGATAGACTCAATTGAAATGATGCTGTCATCTTCATCTTTCATCTTTCAGTTTTTTTTTTTTTTTGTTGTTGTTGTTTTGTTTGTTTTTTTTGTCGGTCTGTGTGGCTATTACTAAAGGTCACAACCCCTTGACCCCCTCCCTCTTCCGTCTCTCTGGCTTTTAGTAGAGGGCTCCAAGACTTAATCCAGTAATAGAGAGTACAGGAGTGCAGCCATTGCAGGAGACAGAGGGGATGGTCAGGAGGAGGAGGGGAAAGGCGAAACAGCTCCCGTCTTCCCCTTGGGTTCACTGCCCCCTTTTTTTCCATTCATTCCCCAGAACTAGTCACCCCCCCATCCCCCAGTCCCCTCACCACTTAAAGCTGGGACCAGCTGTGCCAGGAGCAAAAAAAAAAAAAAAAATCACTGGAATCCATCTTTTTAATTCTGCTTTATTACACCCACTATCAATATTGTTATTGTTTAAAGTGGCCCTGGCTCTAGCCCAGCTCCGATTGATGGGCGTCCCACCGTGCCTCTCTCGTTAATTATGTATAGAGGAAGTAGCGACGGCACAGGGGGTCGTGGAAGAGAACACATGGGGGCTGCTTGTGTATGGGACAAGGAGGAGGGCTACAGAGGCCTGAGGTGAATTATTTACTGTTGGATCGTGGCTTGCCCGCTGAGCATCATCCACTGACATTTGGAAAGGGAACGATTGTCTGCATTCAGCACCGTGTAATGTTGTGCTGGTGTAAAATGAGATACGTATCAGTGCAGGCCTTCCAGAGTGAACCTCAGTGCCCTAATAAAAGACAGGATATCTGCTCTACTTGTTAGCTGCTAAAGGGATTTTTAAAAAATGCCACAGTAAAGAAATCAGCCAATAAATAATGCAGCAGATGTCAAAAACATTTCTAAATACATGTGTAATATATAGCCAGTGTATCCAGCCCATTAGAAATCTAATATTAGCCCTTCATTGTAGGTGGCCAGTGAGAGTGTGTCACTCTAGTAACATGCTGGAATAGCAAGTGAGCTAGAGAGGGTCAGCTGCATGTGAGTATCTACATCTGCAGTGATTCATCTGCTAATTCACATGCTGTTATATTTGCATGCACTTGCATTAAAGGAGCACACCAGTGTTTTAATCCATTTAGTACATGTTCATGCACAGTTGTTTTTTTTTTAGTGTTTCTCCCACCTGCAGGCAAACACTGAATTGCATTATCAATGTGCAGGACGTGAACAGTGAACTCATCTAATGCTGTATACATTTGCTTTTATTTTCTACATTTTACATGTGGCTTCACTTCAGTGTGTGGCAATACAGGTGCAACAGCGGTTGTTTTTAAAGGTTTGGAATCCTTGCAGACTGATTTCAAGCTGTTTCAGAGTTAGTCTAAAATGTTGAGTAAATCATTATCTCAAACTGACCACAGACAAAACTCCTGTGTGATTACATGTTTGGCTAATCATATTCATAAATTTGATCAATAAAGTACATGCAGGGATGAATTTTACAACTTTCAGATGGTTTGAATAGCTCATTGTACCAACTCTGTTTCATGTGAGTAATATTTCATTCCCTTGTGTTTTTAAGCAGTAACTCACCTCTTGACCTGTCTTTGAGTTCCCTCCAGTCTGTCTGTCTTCTTCTTAACTGTGATGAGGTAGTGATGCACTGCACTTAGAAAAACATGCCTTGTCTGTGACTCCCTAACAAGCTGTCTGTAAGAAATCCAACACATGAGAGCAGCTGAAGTATGAGGCCGTCTCTAAATGCAAAATAAAGTCAGTCAAGTGAGGAGGGAGCGGTTTGGCAGGGGGTCACACAGCTGTTTGATGAGCTCAGCTGGACCTGGCTGGGCAGGTTGGAGATGTTTGTGAGACTGTCTCTGAGGGACCATATTTGTGGCAGTTCACCAAGCCTGAGAAACAAGAATAACAAGAGTCCCCTTTTTCTCTTTTTACACTAGAGTTCAAAAAGCTATTAAATGCATTAGTTCTTCTGGTTTTTCTCCCTCTGTTTCCCTTCTCCTTAATTTTACAACAGTTTCATTTTGCAGGTTATTCAACCTCAGATGTGGTATTTCTTTTATGCAAAGCACTCGAGATGTCTCAAGATTCACTTGGCTCCTTCTTGTCTAAGTGCTGATGGTTGTCTAGCCAGTGTTTTCCACCAAATTCTCGAGCCCCCTCTGGGTTTTGGAGTGCTGCTCAAAAGAGAAACCTGTAAAGGTGACTCGTCACTGTGGCGTACCAGTCTCACTGGGTGTTTATGTGAGGTCATTTAATGCAAAATACAGCAACCAATTTCATATTTCATGGCGCCAAGCTATATTTAGACCAAATATTTTGGTGTCAGGCTCCATAAAGGAGTATACTGGAAACCAAAGTCATATAATATACCTCCAGCTCACTTCTCTTTTGCCCTCTTAGTGTCGAGCTAGCTGATATCTCATAAAAGCTGTCTTTAAAGCCTGATGGGCTCATAAAAGCTGAGCTAACCTGTTTAGATGGATACTTTAGCCTATGGCCTTCACACCTTCTTTAAAACTGTCTCTTCATTCTCCTTACCCTGCGGAGGAATGTTGACTCATCAGATGCCTCTGCACAACATAAACCGCTGTGCACAGTAAAGAGACAGAAAAACTATTTGAAGGGGATTTTTCAGCCTGTTGTGAAACTTGTGCTGCCACATGTGTTTCCATACTGTTTATATGCTTCTTTGAAAATAATTTACTGTACTAGAGGTCTGGGGCTTGATCCAGCAAATTAATCTTGCATGTGTCAGGAAGTTTTGAACATGTGACTGGCTTTAGCATCCAGTTCATCTTTGTCTCATTTCAAAGTGCCACCTTACTCTGATGTGTGTGCATGTGTGTGTTTCTGACTGTGTGAATACATTATGCAGTCCTAGCCATACTCCCAAGTCTAACTCTCTGTCTCTCGCTCAGAGTGAGCAAGTGCCTCTAAATCAATGGACTGGGATTAGGAGCTTTAACTTCAAAGTTCATCTATTTCTTCATGAGGACACAGCTGTCAGTTTCTCTTTTCTTCCCAGAAAAATAACTTATGGAAAAGTTGCCAGCAGTTGAGGTGCAGAAAGTTCTTATAGAATCTGTTGTTTATCTTTAGTGACCACGCCATGTTGATGTTGTGTTTTCAGCGGTGAGAAGCATCTCAGCTTCGAATATATGAACATACGAAATAAAAAATGTTAATGATTATTGAAAATTGGAAGTATTTAATGTATTTTCATTTACTATGTAATTCCCATACAAATATGTGTGTTTATGTACACAATATATAAACCTATACTGAGGGTATATGAAATATAAATATATGTATATCCATCCCAAACTCTGTTGATATACACATATCAACATAGTTTGATATGTTTCACTGTATTATACACAGTAAAGTTCAATAGTCTGAGAGCATTTTTCCAAAGTGGGAAGATCAACATGTTTAAAATTAATTAAAAAAACCAAAAAAAAAACAGAACTTTTATATGTGTTGTTTTAATAAACTTGAATATGAAAATAAAATATATAGTACTGTGCAAAAGTATTAGGTCATCCTTAGATTTGTTGTTGTATCAATGCTATAATGACCATATATAATTATTTCTCTCTCTCTTTATTATAATACAACCAGAAAATACAGGAAATGTGTAGCAGTATTAAAAAACAGGAAAAAATCTGAAAAAACAGCTTCTATAGTCTAAAGTGTCAAGTATTGAGTGTGACCTCCTCTTACACTGGAGCAATAGCAGGAACCTGGCTCTTAAACCTAAATGGAATGGAGCCATTTAATGTATTTGACTATTTCATGTCAACATGATGCTGTGAAAAAGGTCCATTACACCAGGTTTGAGCAGGACATGCTGGAGCATTACAGACACATGTTGTATGAGGTTAACTCATTGGAAGCTGCTAATATGTAGATGACCAGCTTTCAATTACATCATTCCATTTAAAATGCCAGAGATCACAGAATTAACAGACATAAAATCATAATTTAGCATCAGCAAGGCCACTCTCAAGGGGAAATCAGCAAACAGACTATATTCTGTAACTGTATTCTATAGCATAAATTAACATATAATGAACTTTAAACCAAAAATAAAGGACAGTGGAAACATTTTTTACAATCTAACATTTCCTTTTTTACAGTAAAAGTTTTTGAACTGAGCTACTGTAAGTTGCGTTGACTTCAGACAGACAGCCACTGTGACCTCCTGTCTGTCCTTCACTCTGAGTTAGAGCAGCTGCCATCCGCCTCACAAGATCAGTTGAATAATTGATACATTTCTGGACTGCACCTGCGCATTAATCTTTTTTTTCTCCTTTTATTTACTAGTATGTCCAGGCCATCCAGCTGGCTCTGCCACAGCATCGCCTGAAGTTATGTCATTGGTCTGTAGAGTATACAGCATTAAAGCCTAGACTAGAAGTTTTAAAATAACCAAAAGGACTTTTTTCCTCTTTTCTTTTTAGAAAAAGTCTAACCTGGAGTAATACATCCACACGGCACACAGAAATAACACTTTTATTAATCAATTGAAATGCATTCTCTGTGGAACCGAAGCTGTAAAAGCTGCCAGTGAAAAGACAGGGCAGAAGGCCTCTGCAGAGTCTCTCAAGTGTAGACAGCTGTAAGGTTCATTCCGCAGTTGCACCAGTTTTCTGACAGTCCCTCAAACAGCAGAATGAAAGAAGGCATAAAAGAATAAAATGTTTAGGATGTATGACTGGGAGAGAAGAGGGTTGTCTTTGGGGTAATAAGTCAAATTGGGGTGAGGTTGAGCTCTACATGTGCTGGGGCATCTGGGAGTTTTGAAACACTGAGGGGTATATGTCTCTGTCAGAACTGAGATAACCAGAGAGCTGCCTCTTTTCTTCAGTTTCTGCGAGCTTCATTTCCTGGTGGACGGCCTTCTGTGGTTCCCTTCAGGCCAGAGCTGCTTCTTCGTTTCTCACACTAGGGAAGCGGGAGATGAACGGTACACCAGGGGCCAGCCATGCTGGACAGTCTGTCTGAGGCAGCAGCTCTACAGGCATCGCTTCTTTCCCTTGCTAATTAGAGCTCCATGCTCCCCAGTCACGCCACCACCATGTCCTAGGCAAGCATCCCAGATGATGGCCTCCAAGGACCCCTAAGGACCCCATATGGACTGATTTGGAATCTGAAAGGAACCATGGATAGACATGCACACACACATTCACACACAGCTCAGCAACAGCAAGAGCCTACATCTAGAAGTGGGGATTTTAGCTGGCGAGGCGCCACTGTCGGTGCATCAGTCACAGGAGGACATGGGTGAAGTCAGAGCCTGACAAATCCAGGGTATTATCAGGCCTTTGTCCAGCCTGCAGCTGTCACTTACCAGGCTAGTGGGGAGGATAAGGGGGACAGAAGGGAATTCATGACCTATCCCTGTAACCACAGAGGGGGACTGAGGCATTCAGAGATAAAACATGTGGGAACAAAAGGAAAAAAATGAAGGAGAGAGATGAGGCAAGGAAAAAAACTGAAAGATATTTTTATGAAGATGGGAAGAGGCGTAAAGTGGAGTGGGGGAAAAAAAGCAGTGAGAAGGCTACAATTTATGCTCCAACTGCTTTCATTTGATTGCCACAAAAATCATCGCAGATTGGCTGATATATGCTGATTTCCTCTGAAGACTCGAAAAAATGTTTTATCTTTGTCCCTCTTCCATTCAAAAATGACCAGCGGTAATGCATATCTAATCTTTTTCTATCATCGTGGTAGGTCCCAAAGGCTGTCCATCTCCCCCAAAAATACCTCATCTTTCTGTCTTTGAAATAAATGAAAGTCCACGGGGCGATGGAATAAAGATGAGCTAAGCCTTTGACTTGATGCAAGATTGCCAGAGGGTCCAAACTTAAGAAGCCTGCCCCTTCATCTGCTGCGTGGAGATACTGGGGCCAGAGCAAGAAACCAGATAATCTGATAGAATTTCAATCAACAGTGATCAGATAAGAAATAACAGACCGCCTGATTTTAAAGTCAGACCGAAGCCCCAACAGTTCAACCATTTTCATTTTAGTTGGAAACGAACAAGTCTGTGACAACTCTCAGAAGTCCTGTCAAACTTCATGGCTTGAAATTTTATCTCCAGCATTATAACACCCTGTTGTTCCCATTCTGTTTGTCCATGGCTGGCCCCTGACCTTGGGTATGCTCATATGACCCATGTTACACTCTCAGTGATTGGATTACTCCTTTATTGGCCAGTGGCAGTGTTTATAGGGCATGCCGAGGCTCAACGCAGCTTTGATCCACCAACAGAAGCAAACGGGGACGGTGGCATAGCATGCATCCTCGGCCTAAGCCTCATGGTGTGTGAGACATCTGCCAAATCCTTCTGGATCAAAGGATGACTATTACACAGGCAGGCGTCCACATGCCCTCAACTGCTGCTTTAGAAGGTTCACGACCCCTGTCAACAGGTCAGGTTGAAAAACACAGGTGGGATGGAGGTCACGTGTGAACAGACATACCACTACTCCTTCATAGTTGCAAAAGAAAAGTACCAATAAAGGAGTTTGTGTATGGTTGTGACTCTGTCGGCTTTTATGAGTAAAACCTAAGTGTGATTCAGTCACAAGCTGTATTCATTCAGCGAGCATGTTTTTGTTGTTCTGTTCTGTTTTCCTGCTTCAGCTAGTTTTTAATCCTTTTTAAATATAAAGAGGATGAGTTGCAGCAGCAGCAGGAGGAAGAGGAGATCAATAGAGAGTCTGTTGTTGTTCAGATGGGTCTGAATCCTCGTTGTTTGACCTGACTCTGCATGCCTGTGAATTCACAGGTTCACCTCTCCCAGTAAGCCTTCAGAATAATCTTTCAGCCAAAGTATAAATACAGCAGCAGCGTGACTTTACTGAATACAAGTGTCGGTAAAGTGAGGAGAAGAGAGACGGGGAAGGTGAGATAGTGAGAGTGTGTGTCGGCTCCTTTGTAGCTCTGTCTGCGTCTGTGTGTTGCAGTCTGTGTTGCGTGGGTATGTTTGCATGCATTTGGGAGCAGCATTGCCAACCTGAGAGGCCAAGTGCTGACATTTCAGTCTGCGAACACACAAATGAATTTTGAGCAAATCTCATTATACAGGACAGAATAAAGATGCTGGCTGTGAAAATGCTGTGGCATATGGATACTTTATCTCCCCCATGTTTTTTAATTAGTTTACAGGCGGTATCCTATTTTCCATTGACTCACATTTTAAAAAGAGGACTTTCAGGCGAAAAAATTGCACTGGGACTAAGCCCTGCAGACTCACACTATCATGATGCAGACATTTTTCCTTACGTACAGACACACGGCTTAAAGCAAAGTGATGAGCAGTTCTCATTCATATTCCCTCATACCCATCTGTTTCTAGAAGGGTGACACACGTCCTAATTGCTGAGGTGAATGTCTAACATAAATTGTTGCCACTTCCCCCCCCTCCCAGTCTTTTTTCACTGCTCTTGTCCTTCAGGTCCTTTACAGATTGTATAGCTCGATTGTGTAGACTGTATTCAGAGGGGGGCGGGTTGTCAGTGGTGACACCTGATGCAACAATCGTACTAATTCATTAAGGTGGCCATACACCGGGGAGTGTCTGCCGACTGTGCACAGCTTCTGATGTCTCCTCATGTTCGGTTCCTGCTCTTCCTCAGTCGTTAGATTTCCAGCCTTTTTTTCTTACCATATGAATATATTTACACTGGAGAATTCCTGGGAGTGCTTTCCAAGAATCCCATCAACTTTGTAACCCCATGGTGGTTGGAGGACCAAGAGGAGAAGCCCCTACAGATAAGATATTGCACAGGCCTCCTTTGAACTACCATGACAAATTCCACCCCCAGTTAAATCCCACCCCCACTCCCAACCCGTACTCCATGAATTTCCATTTTGCTTTGAAAATTATATTGAAGGGCTGTGCTGCTCTATCTGTAATTTGCTGGAGATCTTGTCTGTGCTGGTCCTCCCCCAGTCCACACCCCAGCATATACTGGGGCCATCCCTCTTTATTGACACTTTAGTGGGTGAGAAAAGGGCAATAGGTCTTGCTGTGTAGTGAGTGTATATGGACTCAAGTAGTCTTGTTTATAGCCCTGGATTGCGGCCCTTTTTTCTGGATCCCCAGCTGGCTCCCCCTGCACCTCCTGGTTCCTGCAGCCCAGTGAGATGCTGATGCTAGCACTGACCCTCCCTGTAGGGTCAAAGAGAAAAATTTACGAGGCTGTTTGTTTGGACCTGGCCTGGTCTTCTCTCTGACCAGCCTCAGGGATTAAGCTAATTGCATGCATTGGCCTCCCCAGATCTACGCTTGGTCTTTTTCCATCCACAGTCTCGTCAAAACTCTCTCTCAGCAAACAGGGATGATGACATGTATTGTATTTCAGCATATGTATTAGCAGATGGACGATTAATGCAGAATTGCAGATGTGTTTTTTCTTCTCAATTGCGTGCTATGTGTCTGTACATAAAGCTGAGGCACGCACATGTCTCACACACATATCTTAGGGGAAATCTGGAAGCCTTTGCTTTGCTTAACAAATAGATGTACTCAATGTGCATCTAGAGTGTTTCTGAAGCTGATAATAGCTTCATTACTCTTCTGTGCTACTTTTATTGTTAAAATTAATAAAAACTTCAGGGAAATATCGTCTTTTATGAGCCTATAAGTGTCATATATTTTATAGTCTATGTAGCTCTTCTGTTTATAGACTACAATTATGTAATTTCATTTTTTTTAACATGCTATTTAAGCAATTTTATGCAAATATAAAGGGAACACTGATTTTGTAATGAACAGTAATAGAAGGGCTTCACCATCACCCTGCACCCTAAAAGCATAAGCCACCTCACACCTCAGTGAACCACTTAATTGCCCACATCCATATAAAAGGCCTAATGTACGCTCCCTGCACTCCCGCACACATAAAGCTATAGGAATCAAATGGGGTATAACTAATACAATTGATTTTGACCAGGCAATACGAATAACACGATAACCGTGTCTCGCCAAGTGCTACTCAGGGGCACGCACTGCGATCCATGCATGCTTTATGAGCTGCTATTTATTGTGCTTTTAATGAAGCTTGATTGGCAGCATGTCCTAGTGCCCATTATCATCAGAAGGATGTGCTCGTTCTAATCTGCAATTATCGCCATAATTGCTCACAGAATCCACGGGGCCCAAATAAGCAATCACTTCCACTGCTGGCATGCCACCTGTAAGTGCTACTCCGGAGGACACACACAATGACAGGGTGACAGGTCCTCGTGTCAAGTGTCCATCATGACGTTGTTTTTTTAGATCTGCCTCCCCTTATTCCTCTTTTCATCCTCATGTCTTTGTCTTGCTGGCGATTTTGGCTCCTTCATCCTGGTTGACTTTGTTTCTTTTCCCTTCTCTCACATGCTCTTGATTAACCTTTCCCTTTTTCACTCACCACACCCCTCCCACCTTTATCTCCCACTCCTTCCATTCCACTCCCTTTGTCCCTGAGCTCCCATCCCCTCCCCGCACAAATTCCTAACCTTTGGTCACTTTCATCCCTGTGGTATGCATAAATGCAGGCCTGTTATCACGCTGGCTGTCTCATCATAATTATGCATTTTGTCATGTGCCGCTTCTGTAGCGGCTGATAAAAGGAGAGCCTGATTAAGCTGAAGGAAGGCTATTGATTCCTATTGACAGGCCCCTCAAAGCCCTTTAATGAAGGGGATGTAAATGAGGGTTTTCCACAGTGTTTAATGACTGCGTACCATAAAAGGCCGACATTCTGCTGCAGTCTAAAAGGGACATGCATCACTCACAATGGTGCACGGGGGACACTTTCAGTTATAGGGATGTTGAGGAGCAATGGATGAAAAGAGGGAGGGCGGGAAATAAAAGCACAAGCCATGTTAGTAAGGTATGCAAAAGAAAACCATGACTGTCAGATCAAGGGATCCTCCACACAATTTAGAGGGGTTGTTTGGGTGGTCAAGCAAATTATTCAGATATGAAGAACCATCTGTAACAACATGCTAACTTGAGTAATGTGCAAGGTATTATTTCTGAGTGAGGGCTTGCTGAATAATTACCTCCCAGAAACCGCTCAGTGTGCTATCTTGATTCAAAACACGCACACTAATCTTACTTCCTGTTTCTTTCTCCCCCAGCAGTCAGATGGCTCACAGTAACCACGACCGGATACAAAGGCTGAGGCACGAGTTCCAGCAGGCCAAACAGGAGGAGGACGTCGAGGACCATCGGCACACCTACAACTTCGAACAGTCTTGGGTGAGTGTCCAATAAGGAGTCATGCACCATCAGAGCGGCACTGAGCCAGACCCAGAAACACAAAATGATCTGCACTGAAAGCTCAAATATTAATTCCGCCTGAACCAGTGAACACTCAGATTATCTCCACAGCCACCAACTGTGTGCAGAACTTCAATGAAGGGAATCTTATTTGTGTGATTATTTGCTATTGACCTGACCTTACTTAAGTTGCGTGCTACTCTGTCTTATATGTCAGAATGATATCATCACTCACTCGCAAATCAATATTTCAGCATCTGTATGAAACATCTTTCATTGGTATTCTCTTGATGGTTATCATTATTGAGTTCATTTGGTCAAATGCACAGCAGATGAAAACATTCCTTTCTTATTCATACAAAAACAAACACTGAGCACTTTTTTAGTTATATCTCAGCTGACTACTATTAAATCGTCTCATATATTCCTGCAACTAAACAATAATATCAATGAGATTGATAATAAGTGTTTTAAACAGGAGACCAAGAAGAACATAAAGTGCCTCAGTCATCCGACACTGTTGCTGCCAGCCAACTATCTGACTCGTGTCACTTAAACTATTTCTTTGACTAATTCCTATTTTCGAGGACCAACCTTTGGAACAACTTGATAAACATCTCTGCCTGTTCCTTCAGAAATAGTGTCAGACACACTTGTGGCAGGAAGGCAAAGAGGGATTAACAGGGGAAACATTTGATGCCAAGAGACTGTTCAGGACTTTGAGGCAAAGTACAGGGAGAGAATTTGATGACAGTGAGGCGCACTTTCATTTTAATTTTCATCAGACTTGATTAAAGGGATTTCTAAATTAAAAAAATTTAAATTAAAAATTTTGAGTTTTTTTTTAAGCCGTTCTCCTCTTCCATGATTGATCTGTAACAACAATGGGATTTATTCCTCATAATTGGAAAAATGTAATCAAGTTAATTCCTCAGTTAATTCAGTCAGGCTTGATCTCGTATCCCTCCCTGGTGTGCATGAAAAGTTCAACTCAGTCTGAAGTTAAAGTAAAGAAACGCTTCATTTCATTTTTCCACATATGATCACTGATGATCTTAACGTGTAGTCCTGCTGTTGACTGAACTGAACAAACTAGTGACATTGAATTAAAATATAATCACAATCAAAATCACAATGTCTGAATCTCAGGAGGGGACTTTTTTTGATAAACGTGAAATCTGTCATGTAGTGGTGTTCCTGCCTACAATTCACATTCTCCAGCTGTAAGGGAACATGTTTTTTAGCGAAAAAGAAAATCAGAAATGATCATTGAAATGATCACTGAAATTGTCACTCATATCACAAAACCTGCTAAAATAATCACAATATGATTTTTTCCCATGTCTTTCAGCCCTTGAGCAAACCTTGTGACACTTAATTTAAGGTTACACATTTTCTTTATTTTAAAGTAGCTATTTGTAAATTTTGCTATTGCTACATAGCTGATGTCAGCATTAACAGCTGTTTACTTACCAGGCTAGAAGAAACGTTGAGAATTCAACATCGAACTGCTAACCAGCTAGCCCCATCTCATCATTTTCCTATCGTGATCGCTGTAGCAGTCTATCCTGAAGACGTAGCGTTGCTCAGAGGACAGATTATAAGAGGAAATGCACCGACGGCCAAAGCTCTTGACAAGCAAAAATCACCAACTCCTGCTCCCAAAAAGCAACCATGTTATAGCCAATAAAACTCATCATATTGGGCCAAACTCATATAAACGAACAGGAACAAATTACAGGTCAAATACTTGTATTTGCAGTGTTGCAGTGCTTAACAGACAGACATTGCTTTTATTTGTCGTGCGACCTCTCTGACCTGTTTCCTCCTGGCTAATGGCTCCAGCAAGCTGAGCTGTTCTCGAAATGATGGGACAAAATATCAAACCTTGAAGGTAAAAACATTTGGCATCACATTTTCCAGAGCATTATCAGTGTCAGTTTGTCATCTTCTGTTGTTTTCATTGCTGTCTAAATGAGTTTGGGTTAGACATGAGAGCATTTTTCCGGCCATGTTCTTGCACAGACAAAGGCAGACTGTATTTGCTCTGGATTAGCTTCAGTGTTAGTCCTACTGATGGTGCAAAATCACTGAAAGCGGACATCTTACTCCACTGTTTTCTTAATCGCTCTTTCTCCACATTCTTGCCGTCAGAATGAGATGTTAACTGTTTGTTCAGAGCTGAGCAGTCTGTCTCTCTGAGCCTCTGAGCTCCTAATTGCTTGTGACTGTTGACATTTGTTGAGCATACCCCTGCTATTCCACTGGTAATAAGATATAGGGCCAGCCATGGATTATTGAAGTCTATTTTATTAGCTCTCTTTCATGTTATTTTAGTCCTGTGAACAAGCATTAACAATAACAGAGCTTGTTAGGAAAGATACAGCCATATCCACGTTATGTGTTGACACTGATTAGATGAACTCAAGGGAAATCCTGTCTCAGTGTCATCCAAAAGCAAAATGAATATGACTCCATTGTAGACAGATGGGGCAAACATTTATATCTGAAAACCAGTGAAATGTGTGAAAGTAAAGGAGGCAAAAATATGAGGTGACACATTTCTGTTTGATGTGTCGGTGAAAAGAGATTTTTTTGTGTCACATGTAGAAGCAGGAACACAAGGCACAAATACATCAAAGAAATAAACTCTCATTCCTCACTTAAAGTTTCCATTTAACTTTATATTTTTAGACTGAATATGAAACTAAACTTTCAGACAGTGAACTTTTCATCTGTGGATTTCAGAAGTGTAGACCGAGGCATTGGTGACGGGTTTTTAGAGTTTTGACCCACACTAAAAAATACAACCTTGTAACCGTGTTTGAATCGAACCTATTGCAGCTACTTTTTCAACAGAAATTGATATCTGTCACTTTTCTTTCTTTTTTACTGCAGATTCCATTCTGTTCTTAATGTTGTTCACAGTGATGGAAGTAAAACCTCTGTGACCTCCTATTTTTGTAGATCAAAACATTCAGTGGAAAGTGACTGTAAACAGGAAAAGGCAAGGTGCTCAAAAAGGCAGTTAAATGCCTCCCACATCAACATCTTCAGTACTGCACTTTGATGCAGTACTCAAGGTTACATCGTAATGGCCTCCGCGCAGACCTGCAGGCGAGGCAGAGCAGGAGCAGCTGCTAGCATCTTCAGGCATGACTGCTGTAATATTTATACTGTGTATTTCCTATTAAAAAAAAAAACAGCAGATTTGCTGCGTCATTTGCGTCCAGATATTAAGGATTAAAGCAAGGGTCCATTTAGTAGCTGTTGTGAGGTATATGATCATATCATGAGGTCTCCATTAGCACATGGAGTCTGTAAATTTCAGATGGACTCAGAGATGTTTCTTTGTTTTTAAGAATTATAACAGATCATAATAGATAGATGGATTAATAATAGATATATTAGATTATAATAGATTTATAATTATAAATATAATCAATTTAATTAATCATTTGTTTGATCTAGTTATTTTTAATTGTGTTTGATCACTTTCTTTAGATTACCCAATATCCTCCTGACTCCAAACAAACTGCTCTTGTATGTTACCTCTTAAAAACATGGTGGAAAAAAACAGCCAATGTAAAAGATAACAATGATCATAATGAGGAACACGCAGGAGCATTTGGAGCAGCATGAGGTGTGAGGCTCCGTCTCTGCAGGTTTGACCCCAGCTCGTCTCTGGGGGTGTTGGAGACTGAGCACAGGTATGTCCACTGTGAACATGTGTAATGATAACGCTGAGGTCGAGCCCTGTTGATCATGTAGCCCTAAGCCAGCATAAACAATTAGAGCTGGCATTTTTTCTCTCTTTCCCTTTCTGCTGCTGCTGCTCTGTGAGAAGGGATTTCCAGATGTTCATCATAAAGATCTACGTATTTTCCGAAGAGTTGCCTTTTCCCCTCTCTCTCTCTCTCTCTCTCTCTCTCTCTCTCTGCGTCTGAGGCAATAAAATCAACTTGTGCTGTTGTGCTGGAGCACCAATGACCACACAGACGAGTTTGAGCGCCATGCTGCTACCTTGGATCAAACACACCAACAGCAGCTTGTAAAGCCTTTATTTATGTGAATTCTTTTGATTTTATTATCGCTCTATCTCCTGCTACCAGGATACATGTGTCTACAATCATTTGTTATGTTTGCGCAAACTCTGGTGACTCTGAATTTGATGCTTCTGTGTTGGTGGGTGTTTGATTGTGATCGTGTTCTTGATCGTGAGAATAAGCCACTTTTAGCCGCAGTCACTTGACATCCCAGGGGCTAAGAGTTGGAATTAAAGAAACATATCTCTGCGCGATGAAGTGTGGGAGCCTCTGCCTCTAACCGGTCACACAATGAATGGAGTGTGTTGGAGTCGATGCTGCAAAGCAGGGTGTACTGTGTGTGTGTGTGTATGTATGTGTGTGTGTGTGTGTGTGTGTGTGTGTGTGTGTGTGTGTGTGTGTGTGTGTGTGTGTGTGTGTGTGTATGTGTGAATGTGTGTGTGTGTGTGTGTGTGTGTATATATATGTATGTATGTATGACTTATATCCTGAGGATGTATATTTGATGATAGGTGACAATATGGCAACATCCTCTTGATATAAGTTTATATATGTGTGATGCAGCATTTGTCAAAGAACAATATTAATCTTCAATAAGAAATAACTTAAATCTGTTAATCTGTATTAATCTATATTTGTAAGACTAGAACAAGATTACACATTTTCAGACATATTGTTCCGTAGTATATCTAGAAAAAGATAGACTGCTCATCTACTCACTCTTAATTATATCTCCACAAATTGAGAAATAGATATACTTTATTTATCCCCTTGGGGAAATTCAGAATCAATCTCCTCTTCTTAACATCATAGTCACCAAAAATACTTTTGCATCACTGTATTTATCAGCCACATCTGATTATGTTTTGTTTATTTTGATCAATCTTTTGTCAAGCCACCCTCTTAGTTTGATGGTGTTGTGTAAGTAGCCAAAGGACCTGCCAACATATCTGAACAACAATTATTGCGTGGATGCAATAGATTTCTTTTATTTCAAATACTATGCTGTTACTAAATCACAGATAAAACACACTCACAAACATGCATACACACAGATACATGCATGCCTACATATCCAGTATTTTTATTGCTCTCAATTACTTAGATCCCAAACGATGTGAACAGATAAGATGGATAACAAAGAGAGGTGAGGAGAACAAAGTGATTACACTGATATTTTTCTGCACTATTACCTAACACATTCATCCACATGGATATCTTCCCTGCAAGAAATGAGGCTGCAACATTTTGTTTGGCCTTTTCATGCGTGCTGTGGAGTCTTTAAGTGATATGGAGATAACCAACCCAACCTCCCATTCCTGGGCCAGAGACCGGGAAATGGCAGACCACACTGCGTGCTCTCAGATGGATGCTCTGCCCAGAGCTACACACCCAAGCAACCACAAATGGACTGGGCTTGCTTATAATAAATTGGCGGAATTGGGTCAACACAAGGACTTTAAGAGAGAATCATTATCCAGCTGGGCTTTTGTCAGGATGTGGTGTTTCACTACCATTCTCTCACTTTCTTCTCGCTCTGTCTGCCCATTAGCAACGTAAATGTCTTCCATATGTCTGTTTGTGTACAACACGGCTGCCCTCTTAAAACTGTTCCCTATGCGGTGGCCTACAAATATAGCATTATGAGGAATGTGGGCAGTGAAGCCATATGTTAGTGCTGACCCATCACAGCAACCTGCTTTGATATCTAAAAGGTCTGTGACCGGCCCTGAACCAAGAAACATGACACCTCTTGCTTATGTTTTAAACTTTTAAAGCCCAGCTGGCCCTGGATTTTTGATAGCTGCAAATAATTTTCATAATTATGTCCCCTCCTGGCTCACCGTCTGTGAATGCTGCCATGTTTAAACAGGTGGAGAATTATTTTTCTCTCCCTGCTTTGTCTGTGACACCACCAAGGGAGGGATAAAAGCGTACCGTATTGACATCATTTTTCACATTATTGGATAAAAACGAACACGGACGTCTCTTTGATTTGATTTCAACAAATGCCGTGTTTTATATGGCATTGTATTCCAGGCCTAACATGGAATAATCTGATTCTCCTTCCTCGGATAATGCCATTACACTGACTGATTTTCTCTCCTGGCTATTTCTCATGCATTTCACTTGGCATGGTGTCATCCACCTCAACCGTTGGGTTTTAAACCGAAGAGTCAAGCACCGCCGAATTCCTCACCACTTCCTTTTCACGTCACATTAAAAACTTTAAGTGTGCGTGACTAATTATTTTCTCACCACCGCATTGGGCCCCAGTAAAATAATTTCTTCTTTTTCCTTCCCGTTCATCTGATATCAGTGCATGTGCTCTGCACTCTCTGAATTGGGAAAAGTGTGTTGTTACAGCAGAAGCCTGATACATATGAGTTCAATTCACTTCAGCTATGCGGCATACTGTTATGTTTTTAGTATGAGAGTTGGAGGGCTTGAGAACGGACTCACTGTTGACACTGAGTGAAATGTAATTGCGCTGTTATTGCAGCTGTCCAAGTGAGGAGGAAAGCAGCAATTTCAAGAAGACAAGATGTTTCCAAAAAGACACTTTTGCTGACAGCCTTTCCATACAACAACACACCTTCAGCCCATCATGTACCATTACCCCTCATCCCACACACAAATACACAAACAAACAAACACATACGCAGAAAAAAAGTCTTTCCAGGCTACAAAACACATTCTTTAGAGCTTGTGTTCAGTTTTAAATCTCAGCTATAAAATAGTCAAATTTGTAACTGGTTAATATTAAGCAAGAAATGTATGCACAACCCTGCCGACCATGTTACCGTCCAAACCTTATGAAAACTGACACTTGGTCAAGCCACACTCATAATACCTCCTCGAGCTCGCCTCTGTTTAATTGGCTTGTCATGTTTTTTCATCAGCCAGCTCTTTAGCAGTGTGCTGGTGTTGAGGGAGACGATATCTCCATGTCAACCCCGCTGATGATCCGACAACAAACACAACCACACACTGGGACAGGTTAGTGATGTGCAGTGTAGTCCCACACAAATCAGTTGAATGAAGCAGTGACTGGTAATACTCATCTGTAGTTAGTCAGCATGACTGTGGTGCCTACTTTGTTCTGAAACACACAGTGTGTGTGGGAATATCACATACATTTGAATTAATCTTTTACATCGGCTATTCTCAATGCATAATAAGTAATAGTTAGCATGAGTGTCTGCATCAACGGATCAACTGAAGGTCTGACAAGAAAACATATATCACAACATTACGAAATGAACATACATGATGTGACTGCCTCAAAATGATGAGAAGCTAAAAAAAAATATAATATATAATAAAATTAATAAAATAAAATGAACAACAATAATATCAAAAGAGAGCAGAAAATGTGATGTAAACAATAGTGACAATGTGTCAATATGAGCAAAGCCAATAACACATTAATACATGGAAAAAAAACTATAGCAGCAGTTAAATGGTCTTTAAGCAACACTTTAAAGTGGAACAGATCTTTGCCAAATGACAAGAGCCACTTCATGATTTCATCTCAGTAAATTTTATTGACATTGACTGAGAAAATTAAAAGAATGAAGACAAGAAAACTGACAAGTTGAATAAGAATGAACCTGTGACTTTGCTTTAAAATAAGTCTTGAAATATTCAGGAATAGCCCCTTTAACCGAATAGGTCTTATAAATAAAAACACAGTGATTTTTTTTTTTCATGATCGTAGTGTTGTGTAGTTTTTTTGATGGCAGGGGTCAGATCAGATTTGTTGTGAAGGTCTTGTTCACCATTAAGAATTTTATGACAAAGTGTGTCGTGCAACAGTCTAGTAAACCAATGCTTTGTAATCAGTTGGAAGGTCACCCCATGGTTAACTCTGCCTTTAATAAGATTAACAGCAACTTCTCCTCCACTGCCACAGGTGCATTGTCATCATGGAATCACACCCACTAACAACCTGCTCCCTGAGGGCAGCCCAAAACACAGGAGGCATCACACTGTCAAACCACCTGCTGTGTTGAGGGACATGCTGTATATTCCATCATCTCAGTGTGTGTGTGTGTATGTGTGTGTCTGTGTAAGCAGGCATGCTTTAGTTTGGAGGTAACCTCTGCCTCCAAAGTTAGAGCTGTCCTCTCTATGTTCCCATCTTGTCCTAACTGTGTGTCTTGTCTTGTCTGACTGTGCTGGACGTTACAGGTGAGCAACGGGACAGAGACACAGAGTGGACGTCACTCTGTCACGGTTGAGACTCAGGCTCAGAAACAGCAGCAAGAGGACAGAGAAGGTTTCCAACAGGCACAGAGACAGTACAGCTCCCTGCCACGGTGAGACATGTGTCCTCCTCTCCTCCTTCACTCCATCTGTCTCTCTCTCTCTCTCTCTCTCTCTCTCTCTCTCTCTCTCTCTCTCGCTCACCCTGCCCGCTCACATTCTCCCTGTCCTTTCTCAACCTCTTCATTTGACTTTTTTCGATTTGCATCAATTTCTTTTCCTCATATTTGTGCCTTTACACTTTTTTCTATGTACTGTCTTTAGCGTATCTCTTTGGCTACAAAGTCAATCACCACAAATCCACTTTCAACTTGTCTCCAGACATTTAAATGATTCTTAGCAAAACTCTTTGAATGAAATCATTTAATATGATCGCTTGGAATTATTTGACTGATATCCACCTTCATTAAGTCAATGTTGACCCTGAGGAAGTGGTGACTTTGTCACAGCCCACCCTCCTCCTCCTCCGCTCCAACACTTCTTTATGATTAACAGCTCTAATATCGTGTTTTTAAAAAGGAGTTTTCTTGCCTTACACAGCTTGACTTCAGAGGAACAAATGCTGCCCTTTATCTTCTCCATCATACTGTTTCTATTCTTTTGCATATTCCGTCAAAGAGATGCCAATAAAGCTTACCATATCTTACATCTTCAGGCCTTCGGGGGAAAGGAGTTTAGTATCACTATTTGCATTTCCTGCCATAGCTCTGTAAAGTGCTTTTACCAATCCTCTGAAGCTTTCTAATCACACTGAAAGTCGATGAAAATTGCAAAGCCAACCACTGCTGCCGAAACATTTCCACATTTTAAGCCTCACATGTTTAAAGAGAGAGTCACTAAAGGTAATAATTCTATACTCTGACAAACACAGGGATTTAAAGTTTGTAATAAAATAAACATTATTTCCTCTCGTTGTTGAATATTTCCACATTAAAAATAATCCAGCATGAGTTTTTGTACAATGTGTTCTAAAACTCTGAAAGTGAAGTCTGATTTATTTAACTTTTGCTGCTGTGCCAATTTAAACAAAGAAAAAAGGCTTAACGTGTGTATATACAGTACAGTATATATGTGTGTGTGGTCTTTTCATTCAATCTCCTGTGAAATCAATCCCTCCACAAACAGCGGTCACTCCTTCAGAGCCTTCCTTCTCTTCTCTGCTGTCTCTGTCCAAGGCAGGTCAATTAAAACATGTTCCCGTCTGAAGTTATGGATTTGTGATCCACATGGACCATAATCAATGTGGTCTGTGTGAGCCAGACCAATCCATACATTCCCTTCATAGGTGTTGTCTGCCTGCAACTCGTGATGTGGCAGTTGCCTCTAGCCCTCCCCTCTCCCTTAGCCGCTTCTCTAGGGAAGTTGGTCTGGCCGGCCATGAAGCTGGGCGAGGATGGCCTTTGATATGCATTCCTCTCATAATCTCATAGCGACGAGTCGCATGAGCTCAGGCTTGACATTTGACCCTGGCTCAGGCTTTTTGGAGCTTGTGTCTAGCGCGGCTCCTCATTAAAGAGCTGAAGCCTCACATCGGCAGATTAATAACCACAATTCCCTCTAACTCCAACCAGCCTCTCCTCTGGAACCCCTCCATCCTGTCGTCTTCTTCCAAAACAGGAAGCCTGAGCAGCAAGCCGTTCAGCCAAAAGGGGACACCCCCTCCCACAAAAAAAAAAAAACAACAAAAAAAAAAACTCCTTTCCAAAGAAGCTGTGGTAGCTGGTTATCTGATGACGGCCTGGCTTAGCTCTCTGTCTGGGATGTGAGGACTGGAGGAACACTAATGAAGGCTTGTTGTCAGAGCAGGATTAGCTGTGACAGGCAGTGGAGGGCGATGGGGGGCCACAAGAGGAACAAGTGTGTTAGTAGGAAAGAGAGACCACTGATTAGCCTGAAAAAGACACACTCACACACAAACACACACATGAATGTGGTCAAGATAAGGTTCTTAACTGTGGCCTGGGTGAACTGCCAGTAGCTCTCCCATATACCCACACAACCCTGCCATTCCTCAGCCAAGGCGATATTGTTTCACACTTTAAAGCAAACATTATTCCACATTTGTGGACAATTTATTTGTATAATATCAAAGCAATTGTTCCTTTGCCAATTGCATACATTTGTTTTATTTCCCTAATCATTTTGTATCCGAGCCTGTGTGTGCGTGCGTGTGTGTGTGTGTGTGTGTGTGTGTGTGTGTGTGTGTGTGTGTGTGTGTGTGTGTGTGTGTGCTTTCTCCTCCTCCTCATAAACTCTGATTCTTCCCAGCTGTTTTAAAGGAACACACAGCGGCCACAAATTTTTCTGTGAGCCAACTTCCTGGCTTTGTTTGTTATGTTCTGTCGTTCTAAATTTACCCCGCTCTCTGGCATGATGTATTTTCCCATCCCCTCCCTCTGTAAATGTAACTAATCTACTTTGTGACATATTCTGGCGCAGGAGTAGAAGTGATAAGAGAGCGAGCTCCCCCTGACGCATCAATCATTCAACATTCCTGTGGAACAATGCCATTTCTGCTCCAAAGACTTTCCCTTTAAATCTCCCTTCTTGTCTTATCCACTTTAAAAACTTTAAAAAAAAAAAAAAAAAAAAGGTCAAACACAGATCACTGCCGTGTGCAACAGGCGTCCTGCGTTTCTAAACAAGGTGGCTCCCTCGTGAGCAGTGCTGGCTGCTCTGTGAGCCAAAGCGGGGTGTAAATGCATGGCGGCTCGCCCAGACAGCGAAACCCAGATACGGAGCATGTGGTGGGGCTCTCTCTGCAGTCTGTCCCTGCAGCTGCCCCTCCGCCAATTACCCAAATACTCACACACACTCTACATGCATGCACACACTCATGTGAAGAAACATAATGTATTTGTGTTACACACATTCAGTACATAAATGAATACACATTTGTCTATGCATGCATAAATGTAGAGCTCACAAAGGCACACTTAGTCACATTACTGTGCCATGTGCTTCAGCCCTTCCCTTCCTCTTAGATACTGTGGAACACAAGGACTTTCATAAGTGAAGGAGATTTGTGTTTTTATTAGAATTACTTGCACAAGACAGAGAGAAAAAGAGAGCGAGAGCTGAAGTATCAAGAAAGAAGAAGTACAGTCGTTTACATTTTCTACTACACAATTAATATTCTAAAGCCAGATTCATGCTGGATACAAGGGGTTAATTGGATTCCTGCCCTAGTGTCAATATAACCTAGGTTTCATCCTTTGATAGCACTACTGCAGTGCCCAGTCAGGCTACACTTCAATTATACTCTTCACAGCAACCATGTTTACCCTTTTGCATTTACTTTCTGATCACAATGGGCTGTGCACGTACTCACAGCACTCCAGGTAATGCACGTAATTTATTCAGTAGCCTTTACACAGATCAACCATAACATTATGACCACCAGCCTCATATTGTGCAGGTCCATCATTTGCCACCAAAACAGCCCTGACCCTGGAGACCTGGACTCCTCTAGACCTCTGGAGGTGAACTGTGGTATCTGGACCAAGACCTTAGCAGCTGATCCTTTGAGTCCTGAAGTTGTGAGGTGGAGCCTCCATGGATCAGACTTGTTGGTCCAGCTCATCCCACAGATGCTGGACTGGACTGAGATCTGGGGGATTTGGAGCCAAGTCAACACCTTGAACTGGTTGTTGTTCCTCAAAGCTCCTGAACCATTGTTGCAGTGACAGGGAGCATTATCCTGCTGAAAGAGGCCACTGCCATTAGGGAAGACTGTTTCCATGAAGGGGGGGACTTGGTCTGAACCATGTTTAGGGAGGTGGGACGAGTCAAAGGAACATCCACATGAATGGCATGTCAATGGCAATAAGAGATGCACACCCAACCATCCACATGTAAAAGAAAACCTTCTTCATTGCTCCACGGTCCAGTTCTGATGCTCACATGTCCACTGTAGGAGCTTTTGGTGGTGGACAGGGGTCCGCATGGACACGCTGACGGGTCTGCAGCTACACAGCCCCATACACAACAAACTGTGATGCTCTGTGTTCTGACACCTTTCTACCACAACCAGCATGAACTTCTTCAGCAGTTTGAGCTCCAGTAGCTCTTCTGTTGGATCAGACCACACGGTCCAACCTTCACTCTATAACTCACATGGTTCACTGGTTTCCAATGTTTGTCTTTCGTCAACATCCATTATATCATTTTCACTATCAACAGTCTCTGGGGCTGTAAGAGGCTTGTAGGAGAAAACACAGCCAGTTACAGTTCATATGATCCACAAGTGGCGTCTTCACAGTTGCTGTCGTCCAAACTTCAGCTTCAGCGGCTACTTGCATAGTCTCTGCAGCTACAGTGTAACTGCTTCATGTCAACTCTAAATCAAACTTAGAGAGAGAATTTATAGTTTTTACTTTTGGCTCAGTCATATAAATCAACCAAGTAATTTTCTCTGTCGAGCTACAGCACACACAACAAAATAAAGTGGATCCGTTTACTACATTTAAAGGTTTCAGTTTCACAGAAAACAAAATAGTTTGACAGAAACACAAGTAGAACAATAAAAGGCCTGTTCTCCCTCTTGTTCCTCTCAGCCCCTGTGGAATGAGACTCAGTCACATAAGAAACGCAGGCGTTTTGGCCTAAAAGCTCTGGGCCCCTGCCTCCATCTGCAGCTCTGTGCACCATGAACTCAAAAGCCTTTGAGCACATAGTGGGTCAGCGAGGTGTGAATGGGATTTCTCTTAGCACCCCGGACACAAAAGACACTGTTGCAGGTCTCCCATCGCACGTCTGCCTTAATGGATCCCAATAATGGAGGATAGGCTTTACACTCCAGCCAAAAACCTGCCAGCTCCCAGTGATGTTTCTGAAAAAGGGGAGTGAGTGTGGTGGAAGACGTATGCACATGGGTTGGTTTTTTTTTTTGTATGAGAGATCAAATGTGTGCATCAGAGTGAGGCAGTGATCGTCAGCTGGCCCACCCAAAGCTCAGCATCCGGCCTGTTGAATATGAATGATTTCAGAAAATGTGAGGAGAGAAAAACGTGCTCTGGTATTTAGGATATCCAGCGTTTTTCCTCTTCTGCTACTGAAGGTGAGCTTTTATTCTGCTGTCTTTTATCAAAGGAATGTGGCTTGTGCCTTATCTTCATGCAATAATGGGACAAACTGGTAGATCTCATATAACTTTTTTTTTTTTTCACATGCTCATTTTAACATTTTTTCATATGTTCTGATTTTACTTTTTTTTTTTTTTTTTTTTTTTTTTTTTTATGTTTGTGCTTGTTTTACTTTCACAGTGTCTCATAATAACAACCAAAACTTCTCAGTCAAAAAATTGGTTTAATTAACATGGTTTAGAAATCAAAAGAGCATGGCGAATCCCAGCCTTGTGTGACAACAGAAATTGGATACAAATAGATCAGACAGACAGGCCTTAGTTGTCAGAGATGTTGCTTTCAAAGAGTCAGTGGAACAGAACAGTTCACCGTGGCTCCCTGCAAGACGTCTTTACATTAAATATGTTAAGTGGACCATGTCGTTTAACAACGGATCCCATGAATAGAATCCTAAGGGTGAAATACTCACACTTGGTCTATGAGAGAAATTACATTTACCCCCTCTGACACCAACTTATTAACATCGGGCTTGAAAGCAGTGCGGGCGAGTCCAAAGATGGGTTTGACAGTCAGATTCTTCTCATGTCCTGACAGTGCTGAGTTTTGTGCAGGTTCACTCTACTGTGTGATTTAGTTGTGGGGACAAGATCACAAAACATGATGAAACTTTGAGCACCTCATGAGACCAGCTTTCAACTAGTTCACAAGGCTCAGCGCAGTTTCCCAGGGGCCAAAGACCCCCAGAGGGCCCAGGACAGTGAAGGCGCAAACAACATATCTCAATCTCTCTCTACATGAACCTGTCTGCTGGTGTCTCAGTAGCAAGTGATGACACTTCTTTACTGGGTGTCAGAAAACGTTAATGGACAACTAATCTGATGTTCAGTCGGACTTTTCTTCACCCGTTATTGGAACAGCTAACATCAGCAGCACAGAGAGAAGACTACAGCATGTTACAATGATGGCCTCCCCCCTTTTGGGCCTGTGAGTGCCGTTGTTGGCCTCAGAGCCTCAACACTGATGCTCCCTGTGGATCCTGCACTGCGGGGACTGCACAGAACCAGAAGATACCTGTCAGTTAAACACGTTCTCTCATTATTTAGGAGTAAAATTTGTTAATTCTAAAAGCGTTTAGTCTCTGAATGTGCTCTTCGCTGAATGTGCTCTTCACTGCTCTATAGAAATGATTTCTCTCTTGAGAGAAATGAAGAAGAGACTGAAGAAAACACTCTCTCATTCTCAGTTTTTTTTTAAACTTTTTCCTGTCTCAAATTGTGAGAGTGACAGGTTGTTTTTTCTGTTTTATAAAAGAGTTGATAATCAAAATGTTCCTTTATTTTGGCTTTTCTGTTTCCTGTCTCTGGACTTCCTCAGTGGTGGCTCTTACTTTGTAATAGTAATTCTTTATTCCTCTTGTCTCTGGATGTTCTGTGCTGACTCTATAGAAAGCCAGCTGCTACAGTCACTGTCCTCCGTGTGTTGAAGTGCAGCAGCGTCTCTGAGAACAGCCTTTGTTCCCAAAGGCATCAAGCTTTTCCACCATATCCAGCAAGGATCATTCTGCCCTCTGTAGATGCATTCTAATGGCAAAATATCCAACGTGGCACATGTATTCTCTGTCTGGCGTGCATGTGGTCAGCTGCTCCTTTTGATTCAGTTTTCTTCAAAAGATCCACAACTTGATCCTTGAGTCCAATGCAGCACTTCATTGGAGTGTGATGGTAGCTTGAGATTTCAACACAAACAGGTAATGCTGCGCATTTGAATTCATTCCTGATGCAGTTAATTATCTCCATTGCTTTGTTCATGGCCGCTTTCAAAGCCCATGTAGTTTGGTGAACAGCAGCTTGGGTGAGACAGTGATGTGCGTTCTTAATTTTATTTACCAGACCTCTGTTGCCGACCATGACAGCAGTATGAATAGGTCGACTTTTTCTAATGACATGCCATGTTTTTAATGACTCCCCTAATTTTAAAAAGATAATGTCACCAGTGTTGTCACCTTCCAGCAGAATCAAAGCCAACAGGTCTCCTTTGAAATCTTCCCCATTAAAATATCTAAAATATCCCCATCAAGAACAGACAACTGCGTATTATCTCAGTTGTCAGTAGATAGTCGTGTTGAGCTTCTTGACCTCATCAAGTACAAGCTGCTGGATGTTCTCTTCCAAGATGTCGACGCTGCAGGCGGCACTTGAAGGAGACAGAGGTATTTGCTTAAGAGAGACAATTATCCTGGCCTCTAAAACAGTGACCACGCACTCCTTAAAAACCCCAGCAGTGGTGAAAGCTGCGTTGTGCTTGGTGAGAGCCCAGGCAGCCTGAAGAGGTGGATCCACATCCTGCTTTCAGGACAGTTTCAGGCAGTTTTCCTGCAACAAGCCTCTGACCAAATGTTCATTCAGGTTTACAGGTTTAGATTTACTGAAACCTTTCATCATCAATCCATACTTATCTGCTCATTCTTCAGTCTTTTGTCCCTGCTTCCTGCAAGTGTTTTTCCACTAATCAGGACTCTGTATGCCAGCATCAAAACCAGTTAAAGGTGATATTTCCTGCCAGTCAGGTCTGCATTACATTTCCGGGTTTGCAGATTTTAGCCATCACTCCTCAGTGAACTGCCTCCTTGGTGGAGGTCTGAGAGCATTTTCTACTCAAGCATTAGTATCTCATTATCATTATGGATTTCCCATGTTATAGACGAATAAAAATAACATAGTTTTTCTAAGAAAGTGAAAATATTAAACTAATAGGCTAATTAGCCCTAAATAAAATTTTTACTCCTATTAGAAGTGTCTACTTTGAAAAACTCTGGCCTTTGGACAAATGCAGTTGATGACCCCTGGTGCCGGCACCATCAGGCAGACTGAAGATGAGTAGAAGGCGGATAATGCCATGAGGCCTGCCATTACTGTGTCTGTGCTGTAAGTGCACCCGTCTGCGTCTCAAAGAAAGGAGTTGAACGGATGAAAGCAGCCATTTTTCTCAGGGAGGTTTTAACATTTGTGTTTGTTTACAATGTGGAACTAATAGTCCTGTGGGCATCTCAGGCTTCCCTCGTTTGTTTCCTGTGTCTTTTATGTCTCGGTCTTTATGTCATTGGATTCAGTGTAATCATGCAGCAGGCTATAACAGATCCCTCTTTGCTCCACCCAAGCTGCTCTGAGTATTTAACTCAGCACCAAGACCACATCCCTTTTTAATCTCACAAAATGTGAAAATGGTCACATTCTGTGCTGAAGTGCAGTTTCTTTTGAATCCCCTTCAATAGTGCTGACCCAGGGGGCAATGCAGAAAAAAGCAGAGTTAACTACCATCCTCCTCTCTTCTCTCTCAATTCAGGTGCTGTTTAAAGTGACTTCCTCAACAGTATGACTCACCTTATTACATGTCTCTGTGTGTTCAGGCAACCTCGTAAGAACCCCAGCTCAGCGTCCCAAGAATCATGGGACAAGGTTTACATGCCAGCAGAAGGATTCCAGACGCCTAAGGAGAACACTCGCCACAACAGCGTCCAGGGTTCACGTAACGGCTACCTGGGAACCTCCAGCTTCAATGCCCGTGTCCTCTTAGAGACTCAGGAGCTGCTGAGGCAGGAGCAGAGACGCAGAGAGCAGGAGGCCAACAAGGCCAGGGCGCCCCCTGCGCAGGAAACCCACAGCGGCAGCACCTACGACCACAACAGAGACCACACTCAGGCCCCTGGCTCTGCCCCGGTGCAGCCACTGCCTCAATCCAAGGGCCCCTACAGACAGGATGTGCCCCCATCTCCCTCCCAGATCGCCAAGCTCAGCAGGCTTCAGGGTTCGGAGAAAGGGAGGCCGTTCTACTCCTAAGGCAGTAACAAGGGACTGGAGAGTGGTGGTTTGGGGAGATATGGACTGATTCTAGGGAGCATTAACAGGGAAAAATACAAAGAGGGCAATAGGTCTGTTTTTTATAAAGTGCTGAGACTTTTATAGGAATGTTGAAATGTTAATATTAAAAAAAAAAGATTTTTATGACATAAACCATGATCCTTTTTAACTGTATCACAAAGAAATGATTTGCAATGTTTTGTTCACCATGGAGATGATCTGACCATTTTTAAAAGTGCCTTCTTGTCCACTGATGGGTCAATGGGTTAGGTCTTGTTGCCTCTGGTCCCCTGTTTGGGCTCATCCTCCTAGGCTTTGACACATTCAGTTGAGCCGACATCACAGCAGAAGGCAACAACAGTCTGACCTAAACTCCACACCCCCAAGCACAAGACACGGCCCAGACATGTTTTTGTCCCACTCGGGACCCAGTGGGGGTCTCTGTTGATATCACACTCATGTGAATCAGGCTTATTTTTACAGTTCATGTGGACCTCTCCTAGGCACTGCTGTACATGTGTATGTGGATGTAAGTGCTGGCAGGAATTGGCATGTAGTGACAGAGCGTGGAGGTTAAGCAGCTTGTGTGAACTGTGGAGTCAGAGCTAGGGCTTTGGGCATGACCGCTCACCCCCCTCCCTCCCCCTCAGTTGAGAAAAATGTCCCTTTTGGTTTTGGATACAGCACTAACCTGAGCCTGTGTCCTCCTTCCAACCCTCTCTTGTATTTAATATGATAATCCTGAATTCTCTGTTCCTCTCTGCTGGCTGCTTTATCTCTGTTCTCTCTCTTCACATTGTCACCCTCACCATACGGCGCTCTCAGCAGAGGAAAACAGTTTTAGATATCCTTCATTCCTACCCCTCCCCACCCAGGGAATCCAGCAGTATGAATGGGATCAGGTCTGGGTTATTAATTAATGTACCTCATTAAAAATAAATGGACCTCTTTGTGTGTTTGTTTGTTGTCACGTGTGACGAGGAGTAAGAAACAGCGACCTTGCCAGCATGGGTCAGGCCCCAGCCTCGCTTAGAATGATTTGGCTGTAACCAAAGCCCAATGGACCCAAGATGTCTGAGGTGTTCCCCACTGAATATTTCATCAGGGTGGTTACATTGGAAACCACATCGGCTCTGCAGTGGGTGGCCTCAGTATGGGACTGTCAGTCCATAGGTCTGATACAATAGAGCTTATTTTGTTTTCTCTTGTTGATTATGTCCATTGATAGAAAACCACTTGGGAGCTTTTTTTGCCATTCAATCAATAATGAGCGGTGCAGTGTGTGTGAGAGAGCATGTGTATGTATGACCCTGTGTTTCCACCTGTGCAAGAACAAATATTTCAGCTGTATTTGTCTGTGACGACACTTTTTGCAATGTGATTTTCCCTGAAATGCAAAGTTGGTGATGAATTGTTTCAGCTTTTTCATTTATTCAGTAACTGAGACAAGGAAGTTAGGAAATGACCCTGACGTCTTTTTACCTGATCAGAGCTTTGGGGCCGTTCCACTTCAGTATGTTTACCTGCTCTCATGAAGGCAGGTTTCACAGAGAAACCATGCTGTTACTATAGTAACCTGGTTACCATGTATACATGCAGCAGATCAGTAATCTCTCTCTCTTTTCTTTACTTATATTAAACATGATGCTGCTGCTTGATGAATGTTAGATTTTTACTTGCTGTAAATTGTTTTGTGAAAAGTGTCTTTGTGTCTGTTTCACTTTGAGTCAGAGCTGGATTTATTTTGACTGGAGGAAGCTTCACTGTTAAGTGATCTTTCCCACCACCCCGGTGTCCCAGCAGTACCCTCCCTGTGTGAAGTCTTTGTTATGCACATGCAGACGTGTACATGTCTGATCACACACCCGAGCTGTGTTCAGACCGTCCACTTGTCCTCTTACTCACTCACCCACTACATAGTGTTTGCTACATGGAAACTCACCAGGGGATAAGTGCAGACAGGAGTTGATACAGTTCTCGAACTAATTTGATGTTAAATTGCTCCATAATTATGTTGCGGATATTTGTAATTATTATCTCTGTGGCATAAACGAACAGCAGAACATCTGAATAAAGTGTGTGAGGCAAAATACATGAAAATACATCCTAGTTTAGCAGACGTGCACTTTCTTAGCATCTTCTTTATGTTTTAATTTGTGTGTTCAGAGCAATGTTTACTCTGTATTTGTCAGTTGTTACTGTTCTGTCACTTTGTGCTGTTTTAAGTGGTTTGGACTGTTGGAATCACACTAATTCCCAAGCACAACAAAGTATATCTTAAAACAATTGAATTTGTTTTTAAAGCAGCAGCAGCCCGGTTGGTTTTACTCACAAGTATTTAAAGAAGATAACAATGTTTTACTAGTATACTTACACATGTATATCTTCCAGTTTGTCAAATATGATCCAGACAGCTTAAATAGTCGTTTCTCAGGCAGAGAAGAAACAAGCCACTGCTCTGTGAACGTCTTAAACTCACCAGCTCCTCTCAGCAGGTAATAGAATCAGCTCATAATTAGTTAGCAGCTAACGTTAGCACCTGACCTGTTAGCAAGAAAACAGGCTGCAATGCATAATGGTCCAGCTAGGGTACAGCTACTGCTCACTACATTTAGATGTCCCTCGCTGCAATGTTGTAGTGCAGTGTATAGAGGACAAGCAGCCCTGCAGTAATGCTGATTCTGCATGTGGTCGACCGTGTAGTGGCTGTTCCAGTTACACAGTTGTCCAAGAAAACTTAGCTGGGCAAACAACCATGGAAAGAACTGCAACTTTACTCACAGTGTAAAGTCACTGTAACTATAGTCAGCGGTCTCTGTCTCTTGTGCCTCTAAAGTCCTGGGTCCTGGGTTTCGGATTAAGACTAGATTTATGAAGTCAGACTCATGGTCACTATCAGACATGCGACATTAGAGTAGTTTAGGTAGCTAAGATTTATAGACTTTGTGTGGTAGAGGGTCTGTGGGTCCTCACTAGTGCAGAGAGAGTCTGCATTTGTGTATGTGCTTCCTCACACATACAAAAATACGGTACTAGTATGCTAACAAGATTCCTGTGTGTGTTAGTGTAGGTGGACATGTGTTTAAGTGTCTGTGAGCGCTGCCAGTAACTGGATGCTCCAATATGTCTATGAATATGTCTTGGCAGCCATATGAACTGCTCGGCTGGCGAGTGGGAGAAGAGCAGAGGAGTAGGAGGGAGAGAAGATGGGAGGCCTGACCTTGCAGATGATTCAGTCAATGGAGTAATCACAACTATTCCTCTGAGTCTGCAGTACAAACAGGAGGTTACCAACAGGGCTGCGCTTTGCTTCTGCCAGCTCTTCTCCCTCTGTTCATTTATGTTCTTTATTTACTTGCTTTTATTGGGTCTAGTTTGTATGGATGAAAGTGTCTGTGTGTGTCTGTGTGTGTGTGTGTCTGAGTGTCTGTATGTGTTTGAGGGGCTCCACTCTAACGCAGCAGCTGTTTTAACTCTCTGGCTCATCCTGGACTTGTGGGGGGGGGGGCTTCAAGAAGCTGCAATATGTAATGAGTTTTTTTTTCCTCCTCGTATGCAAATTTGATAATATCCCATAATAGTGTTTGTTATTTGTGTTGTGTAATTAATGTTTGTGTGCCACCTCTGTGACACATGGATTCTTCCCATAAAGCTATTGTTTCGGGGGATTTTATTATTTTTTTTTAATCCTGGGAAAAATTATGAGGAACATATTGTTCTTGTTTCATTGTATTTTTATGACCATCCCTCATTGTGTTTTATTATCCACTATATGTTATTATGGTGGTAAAAGATGACTAATATGTAAGCACAGTGCAATTTTCCTTTTTACAACAGTGTATCATTAAGAACTGTTTCTGCTGTTCTCTGTACATACAGTAAGAACTTTTTTCATTCAATAAATTGAGGGTAGTTTCAATCCTTGTTACTTTAATTTCCCTTCATTGTGTTGCCATTCGCAAATGGTTTCTCAACTTGATAACAGCAGCGGAATAAGATGCATAATTGAAGGAAAGTAATGAATATCTTATTCCTCACTGCTACACGCTGCGTATTACTGATGTAAGAATTCTGTTCATTACTTCTGTTTTCCCATTCCAGTGATAAAATTGGCTCTGCTCTCTCAGAGGTGCCTGTATTTGAAAAAGAAGAAGTCAAAACGTTTAGTCATCTGGTTGACAGATCGCTGTTCCTCATGCTGTCAGCAGTTAAAAATATATTTTAAAAAGTCAGGATTTTTCTGAACAGATCCTAATAACTGGAGGAATGTTGAACTTCTGCCGTGCATTGGCACATGGTCAAAATGTGGCTCCCATGTTTGCTGAAGCCACCGTGAAAAAGTACGATAAGAGCACATTCTCCCTGTCTCTCCATCTCTTTAATCTCTGTCCCTGATAGGTCACTAGGAGGTTTTCGCCTTGAGCTGGCTTAACTTCTAATAACATCCTGTGATGACTGATGGTGATAAAGACAATGGTGAACTTTATGATGTTCAAACTCCAGGGGGAAAAGCAGGTTTTAGAAAGTGCTGGTGCTGGCCCTGCATCACACAACTCCTGCCAAATCTGTCTTCATCCTGAGGAAGGGAGAGGTCTTCCAAAGAATCTGTCTGGTCACAGTGGGATTAGACAAGAAAGCACATGTATCAGGGATAAAGACATCCACTTGTGTATATCACCTTTGGGGATGAAGGTAAAGTTAAGGACATGCCTCATTGACATGCAAACCAAGACACTTACTCTGTCTATTACCCCTTTTATTTGCTATTGCAAATAAGCCCCTTCCTATCTTAATATGAATATATATATTAGGATATAGAAGCTCATTATATGAAGATGATAATCTTTTGTTCTTCACAAGGACTGCATTTCTGCATCACATATTAGAAGAATATGGCTGTTTCAAGTAAACTTAACAAAGAGTGTTAGAATGTGACTAAATGCAGTGAGAAAATGTCCTCTACAGGTTTAGACACATGCTGTAAGACGACAGATACCATAGAGTGTAGAGTTGGCCTAAGGATGAGCTCAATGCACTGCACCTTAAGGAAATATATGCAAAAAAAAATCATCAATCATCAATTTGACAACACGTGCTGCAAATGCACAACACAACCAAATACACAAATGCACTCCAAATACTCAAACACAAGGGATGAACCTGCCTGGGCCACAGTTGACTTGTGAGTATTTACAGCATGTTTGTGTCTTTGGTTGTGTTGTGAGTATTACGAGTATGTTTGTGTTGTGAGTATTTGCAGCTCATGTGTGGTCAAACTGTTGACGATATTTTCTGTTTGTTTGTGTTGTTTCTCTTTGCATGTTTTCTTAAGCTCCAGTGACTCACTCTCAGGGCCACCGTAGTTTTCTCATGTACAACAATGTCGTCATTACTAATCTGCCCTGACAGACATAAATCCACTCCATGTATCCATAGGTAACCTAATACACAACAGGTTGCATTCCCGCATTATACAACGCAGCACGTAACCTAGTAGGTGCTCCGCTCTATCAGATTGCACCCGTGAACACCCTGAGGCCACAGGGAGCAGTAAAGCTCTCTTTGGCTGTGCTCCGCTCGGTGCCTTCATTACTCAGCTCAGTCTTTAATACCCCGCCATCTTAATAAAAACCTTCTGAGGTTTCCTGTGATCAGCAGGATCATTGTCATTGGGCCAGTTCGATTTCATTACTCCACTTTGTTCCTCTTGACCCCTGCAGGCCGGACCAGGAGACCCCTCTGTTGGCAATTGCAAGTATGTTGATATGAGAAGCAGATGGGACATGTGTGTGAGCCTCAGATGAAAATGTTTTAAGATTTTAGGAAATAATTTTTCACACTCCATTCAGCGTGGTGAGAAGAAGTGGCAGGCACCTGTTTTGGGTTGAAGAACCTGCTTCTCCCTCTGATCCCAGATCTGCTGCCACGCTGGGATTTCAAAAGAGGAAGCAGACTGTTGTAGGAAAAACTGTGGTCATAAATCTTGGCAGATGTACAAGAAAAGCCAGTTGTGGGAGGCTGACACAAATGCACTCGCACACACACACACACACACACACCTGGGGGCTCTTCCCTAAAGCTCTGGGCAACATCTGGTGAGTGCGTGTATCTGAGGAGAGGCCGGTGTCTGTAGTGTGTGAGGACAGGAGGAAGAAGGGCTAATGTCTTTCACTCTGTGGGCCATGGAAAGTGGAGGGGGCTTTGTGTGTGTGTGTGTGTGTGTGTGTGTGTGTGTGTGTGTGTGTGTGTATGTCACAGATGAACTGGTTTACTGAAAAAAGAAGACGAAGAACAGAGACACTGTATGTTCACCAGAACAGCCTCCCCTCCTTCTTTGTGTGAGACATTAGAGTCCAAACACTTTGTGCAGTCAAACATTTGCCTGTATGAATTTGGGGACATTTTTTCAGGCAACAGGCCGACTGGTGAACCTTTAATACCGGTCAGGGATTTGGTCTAGGATAAATCAAAGAACTGAACTTTCAGACTGACATAAATCTGAGGGATTTGAATTTGTAGCATATGGATGTAAACTTGTCATTATCCCTACATCTCTCGTATGTTATAATATGGAAAAAATGAGCACTATCAAATTGATTCAAGCTGTAAGATCGTAGTGTCTTAAGAAAGAAGGCACATAAATAACAAAGAGAACCATTCACAAAAGAAAACTTACCTCAGTATTTATGTTAGATTTCATAGACTTCATATTTTATCAACATTTCTGACCTACAATTGTATGATTCTCACTCTTATCCCAACCATCTGTGAGGAGACAACTAACTAGGTATAGTGTGGCATGGCATGGCAAGTAGATGTGGTATGATGTAGTGTGGTATGGTATGGTACACCACCTACCACCTACAGACACCACCTCTAATGTAAAGAATAATCTAATGTATATTCTCAGTAGGATATAGAGTTTATTTGTCTTTAAATTCTAATTGAACTTCATCCAAAAATGAGAGCCTTGTTTTTAACATTCAAAATTTTGTATGTTTCAGGAGCAACGCCACTCCAGTTCATCTCCCAGATGCAGAAAGCTGTACGATCACAGATGAGTGACGAAAGGACGGAGAACAGTGTGAACATCTGTGAGTAAAATTTGCAGAAAGAAAATTATTCTTTTGTCATCTTCATCACAGTGAGGTCGCTCCTGATGAAAAGGAGTCACCTGCCAGAGAGGGTCCACTAAAATGTATGGCCAGGCTGACTAATATGTATCAATGTGTACACACACACACGCAAATCTATTAACAGCATTAAAAGAGAACAATTATAGCTAGATTAAACTATAGTGAGCAAATAAAGGCATCACCACAGGCTCTAAGACAATTTTTTTACATTTTATAGACTTAACAATTAATTGATTGAGCAAGAAAATATGTAGCATTGATAATGAAAACAATCATTTGCAGCCTTTCTAGTCAGTGTCCAGTGTGGTGTGGTTTACATGCTGGGTTTAAGTATTTTTATTCTTCGATGTAGTTGAACCACCTAGAGACCCCGTTGTGAGAAATCACAGATTTGTGTGTCTGTTTGGCACATGTTAACCATCAACTGGAAGGTCACACAGCCCAGCAGTTTATCTACCACAGCATCACTGTTCCCAGCACACACCATGAAATTATCTCTCCTCAGGCCAAAATAGGTCCTAGCCAGGCTGCAGCAGTCCCCAGGTAGACCTCCTCTTCCTGTGCCAGTTTAACCCGAGGCCATTTCCCACTGTGCCACCCATGGAGTGTCACACGCTACCTGGGACCCGGCCACAGCCCCAGAGGCGTCGGGTGGGAGAGGACTTCCCCACAAACGAGGAGAAACGACCGCGACGACAAGCCGAGACATGTGCCATGAGTCACAGTCTTGTGAACGCTCGGCTTGATGTTTTACATGAACATTTTATTTACACTACGCTGGGATTTGAGGCGTCCACGAAACCTGCAACAAAGCACATGAAACAGTCCGGGTTTCTGTTGAGGTTATGATGCAACTTCATTACACAGAAAAATGGTTTCATTAAACTCTGTCTCCTCTGAAGCCTCAGAGCTGTTTGTGTGATAACTGCATCACTCTGCTGTAATTTAGACCTTGGTGCTCCTGTTTCATAAAGCTGCTGTGCACTGAAGGGACAGCAGTCATGCTGCTATAACAGATATTCTGGAAAGGTAATGGGACCTGTTATAGTCTACACTCACACTCTCTGTGGGGAGCATTCAGGACCCTTTACTTCTCAAGTAGCCCGTCAGTGAGCCAGATTGAAAACAGAAGGTGCTCTGAGGGCTGTTTGATTGGCAACACATGTTGAAAGGAACTGTCAGGAATGACAGAAGTTTCTTCCCTAGCAGAGGGAGCCTTTAATTCTTCAAAAAAAACAAAACATCTGCATCTGTCCTGCACGAGGCATCTCAACACAACACAACCCTATTTACCTTTGTCGCTTTATGCAAGTCACGAGAGAGTCAGCACAAGTTCACTGCAGAGATAAGCTGCTAATAGTTTATAGCCACACTTCCTCCCAGCTTGTGGGCAGGCAAGTAAATATATAAATAAATGAAATTGACAAACACAATTTCATCTTGTTTTCATGTGTGGACAAAGAATTACACATACTTGACCAGCTTTGAAATGGTAATGCATTGTTTGAAGTATCCCAGTAAACAAAGTAGCACAACAAATGCAAATATGTGCAGTGGTTTTGATCTCGTAATAATCTCTTCCCCCAAATTCAGGTTGTTTCTGTTGTTTTCAACATCAAATAAATGAATTATTCCACTGAATATCTGTTCCTGTGATAGCATCTATGTATAATTAGTATTTCCATCCCTCTCTCCGGCTTCTGCTTCATCCACCTTTTACTGTAGAGATGATTATGACTCTGCCTTCTGACACCAAACAAAGGCTTGTTTTCCTGCTGCAAAACAATGTCCATGCTGCTTGAACCTGCCACTCTGCCTCCCATATGTTAAATATATACTGTGCTGTCATTCATGTTGACGCTTCATTTGTTTGCCTTGACACACACACACATTTGACCTGTGTCTACTTTGCTCTGCCTCGCTGTCCCAGCGAATAAAAGACGTGGTGCTCCAGTGTTGCTGAGTATTTATGTATTTATGGATTTATACAGAACATCCCAGGCCGAGCGTTCTGCTGAAGGGAACAGAATGGCTCCAGCAAAGCGTCTCTGTTGAAAATCTACATGGGAATAAATCCTATAATCTCTCCCCAGTTTGCACACTAGACTGGCTGAGAGCAATTACTCTGACAAAGAAAGCATTTTTTTCCTCCTCCCTTCTTCCTCTTCCTCTTTGCCTACTGCCATCCTCTCTGCCTTGTGTCAAATTAATCCTCTGAACTTTCCTAAAGATCTTCTATTTCCTTTTTCCTTCCTGAGAGTGCAGCTACTCTCTTTCTTTCTTTCTTTCTTTCTTTCTTCCCCCCTGTCTTTCTCAGATATGGCACCCAGGAGAGGAGATTGCCTTTCGAATGAAACAGCTGTCAAGAATTCCCAGTGTCTCAGTGCGCTTTCTCCCCCTTTGTTCTACCTGACTCCCCCCATCCCATTCCCCCTCCATCACCCAACCCCACTTACAGAAAGAGAGTGGGATCTACGCAGAGGCCTTATCTCCTCTCAGTGGGATCCTCACAGGTGCTGAGTGATGGGAGGGTGGGGGGTGGAGGTCCTCAAGAGGAAGAGGGAAGCAAGGAGAGGAGGAGTAAGAGCAGATTAAACAGAGGAAGGATGCCATTCCTTTTTTGACAACCAGGAGCAAGGAGGGAAGGGGGAGGAGGGGTTGTGGGGGCTTAGGTTGAGGCTGCTGCTGGTGATTATTTAACGATGGAGGAGGGTGGAGTGGGAGTCTGACACCTGTGGGGGAGTGATCAGGGAGGGGCATGGGGGGGGCCCTGCAAGAAAAGGGGGTGACCATCTGTTGCAGTCACAGGCAATGGAGACGAGAGGTACAGGGAGCCTTCAACCCAGTCCAAAAATGTTAATGGTGTGCTTCTGATGCATATCAAACGCACATCTGCACACTAACACCCCCCCCCCCCCACTGTAAATACATGATTCATACCTGCCCACATGCTTCGGATGTTGGTTGTATATCAGTGATTAACATTATCACCCCAGGCTTGTTTCACTTTCTTTTCCACGTGATGCCAAAGTTTCATCATTGTTTCATTATTGTATTATTGATTCTTACCTTAATTGACCTGGTAGCATAAATGCCCCCAAACCAAACAATCCATACTATAAGTGACTCTAATTTGATTTTTGTTTTGTTTTGGTTTTAAACATTAATCTGAATTTGATTGTGGATGCAGTCGAGCACAGATGATGAATAGTTTGTTTCACAGTAGCTGCCACACAGCAAGGTTACAGGACTTCACTTCTGAAAAGAACGTACTGTACTGAGACACATTGTTAGCTAAGAGCAAGGTTATTGGCTGGGTATTATGTTTGCATATCTTTCACTGCAGCGTTAATAATATCTCCCACAAGCTCAGTAAAATTAAGAACTGATTAAGTTGCACCTGCATCGCTGGGCCCATTTATTTCTTTGGTCCTTTACATAACCAAGAAACTTCTGATGTCTGGATACAGCAAATTCTCTCTCCAGATAAAAGCATGACTGACAACTTAATGCAATAAATTCAAGCCTCTTCAGAGGTGGTCACTTTCTGGAAAGAAATCACTGGCCAACCCATATAACTACATTACATTACATTTACTCAGATGCTGTTATCTTAACATGTGGTCTGGGCTTCACTGTGGTTTTTTGCTTCTTTTATTCTTTCGTCATACTACACTTATTGTTTGGTTAAATAAGCTGGACAGAGACACAGCAGCCATTAGCCATCAATATAACACTCTCTCTAACTTTGAAAAACTGAGCTGAAAAAGCTGAACTGCAATCAAGCTGTTCTCTAATGGAGGGTTGTTAAAACAAAAGCCCCCCAAAAACATAAATATGTGTGTGTGGGTTCAATGGAAGTTTTCCCCTCATTAATCCTACTACCATTTCCCTTGCCAAGTATGTTCTTAAATGCCTTTGGAAAAGTCCATCTTTGAACCTTAGATTAATGTCCTTTCTTCTTGCATACCAATAGAATAGCCTCTATACAAACAAAGTCAGTATAAGTCATTTATTTGTCATTATTTTTAAACTATCCTAAGTATACTCATAAATGCTGATGGCTAAGAGGGTGAGAGGTTGGAAGGAAATTTGTCAGGTTGTCAAGGTAAAGTTAAAGGAGTATGTTCAAAATCAATAAAGATAGGTAATACAAAAAGTATGTCAATAAATGAAATAATACAGTATATTAATATATTTGTTGCCTGGATTGTGTTCACTGGTAAGATTTCTGCGGCCCAGGAACCTCTTAGCTGTGAGTGGGCAGAAGTCAAGGAGTCTGATCGCGGTGTACAAACATCCCGAGTCCCATGTGGGGTCTATGTTTATGCTGTGAAAACAAAGTTCTGCTACAAAACCTTTGGTTATAGGGACAGACTGTGGTTCAGTTAAATAGTGGAAAAATAAACATATTTTATCATTCAAGTTAGAACTGTCTTTTTTTTCTATTTAACTGAGGGCTCCATCTCTTTACATCCTTAAACTGAACCATGATCATGCTCTAACCCAGGTGACTTTTCTCTAAACATAAAGCAGATGTGTTTCTTTGTCAATATGTTGCCCATTAGTGCATATGAATGTCATTTCCAGGCAGAAATAAAAGCAAATGAGAAACTCTTCACAGAGCTTTATACCCATAAGCCTCTTGTTATTCTCTGAACCAGTTGGTGCATGAAGAGACCCAGCTCATCACACAGCCTCTGAAATGACTTTTCATTGTCAGGGTGTCCAAAAACTTTTGTCACTCTCTGAAACAGTCAGTCTGACGGTAACACCTCACTTCACACAAAAATTGGAGATGTGAAACTCAGTAGCTCTCTCTCTTTTTTATTCTTCACATGACTGCATTATTCTTAGTGTGTGTAAACAAATGCAACACTTCGGTGCCGTCCTCCTCTTAAAGGCGGGGTGAAAAGCCAGCCTTTGCGTGTTGCCATTCAGAGCAGCCATGAACATTGCCCTCAGGCCTGGTCACATGACGCATGATACAAACTAATTCATTTTGAACATCATTCAGACCTTAGCAGCACCGTCTCACTATCTCTGTGGTGCAAATGCACTTGTGCAACCCACCCTTACGTACACAGTCTGAACAACATTGTATGTTTTGTGTATTCATGTTACACATTCTTATCCACACCTTCCCGATAAGCTGCAGACATTGTGCTTTGATATTACAAGCCATGTGCGCTCCATCCCACCAACAAACCCACGTCCGCCTCCCTCCGTGGTGACAGCGAGTATCTTTAATGGTGATGCTGCTTTGTTTTCCCTCTCTCTGGGGATAGATAATGGGGAGCGCTCTCCCTCTGAGGCGAATGGGCCAAAAGAGGCTCTGTAAACATGGGGGAATGAAGATTAATCACACACTAGAGATGGTGTTCCCACTTTAATAATCAGTATTGATTACTGTCACCTTACATCTGCACCAACAGCTGCTGCGAGGGGGGGCCTGTCGCCCAAGGCTGGTCCACCTCACACTTCCCGTGTTAAATTGCTGTGTGTTCAGTGGAGTTGGAATGAAATACATGCCAATAAATATTCTTTGTTTCAAAGGCTGAAGTTAAATGTATTGAATTTAGCATTTTGTCCCCACAGAATGAAACTAACTGCTCTAAACTCTGTGACCATGCAAAATAATGAAGGAAAAGTAAATGTAACTTTTACTTTTAGCAGGGAAAATAAATCCCTGCCTCAGTGTTTATTTTTTTAATTTATAGTTGCAGACAGATGGAGGTAGCATTCATGATGGGATGTAATTTCTGTCCAATTATGTTCCTCTGTTAACAATATGTATCCAGGTGGTTTTAAAAAACAATATAACACTGGATTTCACTTATTTAGGGTTTAGCAGTTTATTTCAGATAAAGTAAAAGAGCACAAACTAACGTCTCCCTGACAGCAACACACTGAGAATAATTTCAGTTTGATAAAAGTTTTTGTGGCAAAGACAACAGAGATAAATTGCTTTTTTTTTTAAGGGAACACAGTTATTGTCATGTTTGCTTGTGATCATTTTGGACATTTTTTCTGACCAAACCCTCTCAGCTGGGTTCTGTAATGGTTCATTACTAGACTTTGAGGTTTTTGCTTTTCTTTCCCATGCTTGAAGGAAGGCAGTTCTGGATGTAGGATTTCAGACCTGGCCCTACTCAGACAGCCTTGGCAGCAGGCAGTTGGTTGACATTGGAGGGTTGTCAGTTGATGCCGTTCATCTGGGCCTTCCACACTATAAAAGCTGGCCCTTGTTCTCACTTGCTTTCTCCTTCTAGATGTCTATTTATTTTAGTATCATAAATTAGTTCTGCACAAACAACACCACAGCACACTGCTGGTTTCATGAGCAACCTGGATTTCCCTGCTGCCTTTCTTAATTGCCTTAGCTTTTAGTTCTAATAAATTGTCTTTAGTACAACCTTTGTGTGAACTCCTTTCACATTTACTGTGCTGTGAGTGTGAGCGGACGTGATACATCCTCTACAAAAGACAACCTGTGTCAAGCTCTGGTATGTGTCAAAAGGAATAAATCATCAACAATTCATCAATTACATGATCAACATGGTGTTTATTTGCAGGTGGTGACCCAGCAACAGCATTAGCGGATTCAATGTTTGAAATCAGCATCTTTGGAGACTGAGTTCTGAAATGACCAAAACCAGTTTTGATCATCTACCACTGTTTCACAAAGGCACCTCACCTTGTTTGTGTCTTCAGGGGTTCACATATCCACCTACATTTGTTCATGATTTGGAATTAATGAGATACACTCATTTAGATTCTCCTTAAGAAACTAAACTTTTCAGGTTAGTAACCTCAGAGCAGGCATCCTGCATGCATGGATGATGATGTTACAGGCACGCTGAAGACTGACAATGAATACAAACTGTTGTTTAAGTGATACTCTGTTTTATTGTCTCATTTTCATGAACTTACCCTGACTTTGTTTTATTCTGTTTTCAATAGTCAGACTAAAGTGCAGGAAAATGTGTAACATCAAGTGTACATTTGAAAATAATTTAAAAAAAAATCATGTATATGTTTCTGTGCCTGGAATGTACTCTGTTATTAATTTGGGATATAGCAGCAGTTTTTTTTCCTTCCTGCAGATGTTTGGGTGAACTAGTGCATTGACAAAAGCCTATTCACCCCCCTCCCTTTTGATATTAGTCCCTCCTCCTGCACAAGTTTTTGCTTTCTGAATAAATAACACTTTCTTCTCAGGAAGTCACAGGACATGACACCAGTCTTCAGTTTCCTGGAGATGGGCAAACAAATCAGAAATTTACCAAGCAACACTGTCCATGGTCACAGTGACAGTGATATGAGAACATGGAGGAGAAATAAATAAATAAAAATAACTACAATAATACCTGACCTCTGACCTGAGGCTCAGGCACACTGTAGTGAAGCAGGTTTGCCTAGACATGGGGCTCGTGGGTAATGAGAAAAGAGCAGCAATGAGGTTTCTCTGGATGAGAACATGGAGCACTGTGACCCCAGTGAGTCCTTACCCCGTCTCCAGAGCCCGGGGCAGGAAAGCTGGGAGATTGAGAGCCAGTGGGGACCGTTTGGTTGGCGTGTCCATGTGAGCACATACACGAAAACTGATGGAATGGTGGAATATAACCGCTTGAGTGGAGCAGAGATAAAGCCTGACATGGCTGTTGTAAATAATACATGTTGAAATACATTACATCGTAAACAGCAGAGATTAGGCTGTAGGTAAAAAAATACTGAAAATTTATTAGTGATTGCATTGCAGATCTTTGCAATTGGCAACAGGGTGTGCTGTGCTTTGTCTCCAACTTATTGTGGTGGAATAATTACACAATCATGTTGTCATCTGTAAGTACAAACCCACATGCTCGGCCAAGGTCCATTAAAACTATTCAAAGAACTACACCTCTCAGATAATTATGTGGCAAAACAACAGATCAATAAAACCATTTATTTGGAATGGCTTTTAAAGTGGAGTTCATTCATGCATTTTTGTAAACATCAGGGGACAGAGGTGTAAGATGTGGTGATCACTGTTTTGTGTAGACAGTAATGATGATGAACTCTCAGTCCATTCCATATGCTCTTATCGAATGTGCGGCATTATTCTCACGCTTATAGGGTGATGAGATGCATTCACAGTCAATGAAGTCATTTAGAGGATTTATCTGCAAAGACCTGCACCTGCTGTGCACAAAGATTCAATTATTAAAGCTTGCTTTAAATTATTTGAACCGTTTCCTGAAAGCACTGGGATGTTGCATCCTTGAAGAGACAAATAAAATTAAAACTATTGGCACCACGCAGCTTTACAACCAAGCACTACAAGGCCTTGGGCTGACTGATTGACTAGGATGAAATCTGAATGGGTTTCTCTGAACTTACACATCAGTGTATACTGAATGGAAGGAAATCACAAAGAATGAGAGATAGCTGAAACCTCAACAACTAACTTTTGTAATTTTCCTTCTACTGCTAAATCTCCTACTGATAAATCAGATATATAATACACAAGCTGAGGTGCCATCACTATGAGAACTGTTGCTACTTTCCTATGTTTACTGGTTGAGGGCACAAATAATAACAGGTTACGTCTCCAGAAATATGACTAAGCCTGCTATTATTCATATCAGTATTGTATCGCAGATTTTAGGTCAGCGCTCCCGATGCTGCTGGCTCATCTGCTTGGGTTTTGGAGGTGTGAAATGCTATATGATTGCCGTCAAAACTGGGCCGTGAGAGGAGGAGGGTGGTGGGATTGAGTCGAGCATAATTGTGTGTCATTTCACTCTGCTTATCTCTGTTAATAATCATCCCAGCGTGGATGTATGAAAATGTGCCCCTCAAGTGTCAGAAACATCTATCAGCATGTCTGATGGAGCCGCTGGTCAATGAAAAATGCATCGGCTGATTCACACGTGAGGGGGTGAAACATAAGCCTTTCTATTTAGAATTATTTATGGTGGTGGCTCTGTGAAGAGGAGGAAGCAAATCGGTCACTGTGATTCATTTTTCCCATTTTGAGTGACCCACCTCAACTGTCAAAGACACTTTCGAGTATATTTCCTTTTATTAAAAGTGGGATCTTATTTTTCTAGGTTGTCATTAGTTGTATTAGTTCTGATAACTTTGTACTCAGTGAAAAAACAGGGACAAAAACAAAAGTTTTTATACCACTGGAACATAGACCCCTAAAAAATGGTATTTTCTCTCTGGAATCAAAGCAGACTAGGTCTGCTTCACCAGTCACATCTATGTTGGTCTGAATGCTATATATATTATATATATATAATATATACAACTATTAATACAAAAATGTAATTCTTTTCCTTTTCATTCAACAAAAACGAGTTTGCTTCAAAGGTTGGAACAGCGCCCCTCTGGCTCCTGACGGCTGGTCGGGTGACTCAGTGTTTGTGGTCAAAGCCGGTGTTGCAGCTTTACCTTCATCCACCGGGGACACACAGGTGAGGTGAGGTGTCATTAATTAAGCACGTGAAGCGGTGACGTTCGCCGTCTACGTTACCGCCAGAACGTGAGCGGACAGGAAGCAAGATGGGGGGGGCAGGGGGCAGGGGGCAGCGAAGCAAAGCCTGCGGCCTACAAACACAGCAGCAGCCTGTTTTCACTGCTGCTAATGATCTCAGTGTGTGAGGAAATGACCACCACAGCAACAACTACAGTGGGACGTTGTATGCCTCATCTCTACGAAAGCAGAGAAGTTGAACTTCAACGGGAACGAACGTGAGTCTCTCTGCCTCGTATTTGCAGCTCGGTTAAATCTCTGCACGTTTACCTCCATGGTGTGTGACTGTTGATGTTGTGATGTTGTGGGGGTGATATTGTGGTATATTATCTGCTGCGTCTTGTTGTCCTGGACAGTGAGGGGCTGTGTACTGTATACTGTTTACAGCTGACAGTCAGGAGGGGGCAGAGCCTTCAGGCCTTTGAGGCATTTCATTTCTTCTTGAATTTGTTGGTTGTCCAGTCATTTTTTATTTTTTTTGGGTTGGACTGCAACAGATGGGCCTGTCCTATAACCATGAATATGTTAAATGACAGAAATACTCAATACCGTTCTATGCTTTTTTTTTTTTCAGAAAAGCTTTGTACCAAATATTTTTTATGCTAAATATACAGTCAAAAATATTTGGGTTTAACATAAAGTGGTTTAAAATAACATGGCCCCAGGCTGTGACCTCTCTAGCCACTTCACAACAAGCTAACCTGTAATGGACAACAGCTTTTAAAGGTCCCATATATCACACACCATCATTTTATTTTAAAAACAATATATTTGTGGTTTTAAGAACCAAGAACCATGTCAGTGTAGTTTCATATGTCACCTCTCAGGCTCCTCTCTGGAGCTCTTGGTGAGAGGTGAAAACCTCAGTTTCCTTTTATATAAACAGAAGAATTAGCATTTGTCTCCATCTTTGCACAAAGTAGTGCCAGTTATCAGTTATGACAAGTGATGGGACACAAAAAGGAGCCAAGTTTGAATAAAGCAGAATTATCCTATAATTGAAAGAGGGAAGGCTTTATTGCTGAACTGACTTGAAATAAAGGCAGATCATAATCATGGCTGTGGGCTGACACATTAGCGAGTTAGTCAGTACTGATGAGATACTTACATAAATTAAATGTATGAGTTGCCTTTAAGGCTTTAAGGATTATTAATAATAATTATCAAACTAACATCACCATGATAAAAAGTTCCAGTGTCCTCTGTAGCCACTTTAAGAGAAAGCTAATGGCCAATACCTTTTAAAGGAGGACAAGGATTAGTAATCGTCTCCCTTCTTACACAGAGTAATCCAGCGGTAGGCGAGGGTGATCAGATTGTATCACTCGGTCTGAGTAATCCACTTCACATGTTCCTTATAATAATTTTAGGCAGGTAATCAGCAATTTGCAATGGATTATCTTTTGAGACTGACCTTTCCAACTCTGTTAATCTATTACAATTCATCCTAATGTTATTTCATGTTAGACTGGGTGACAATTCATTAGGTGGGTGCACCGGCTCTGGAGTGCTTGACGCACTGCAATTACAGCCCGTAGTGGAGGGCCCTGACCCTGGAATGGACCCGCAGTGACAACGACCAGTTACGCTAATGGAAATAGGGGAGAGAGGGGACAAGATGGCTGTCATACTCTCAGCAAAGGGCCTGACCACTCTGACAGGTGAGAAAAGGCCTCTTGTAATTATTTAGTGAGGACATGTAGTGGAACATTAAGGAATGACCAAAGGAAATGCAGATCAGATGGAAAGTAAAATGGGCTCAGATGCTGGGCAGATGAGTGCTTGTTGCAGTATTTTGCTTAGAGGGTACAAGGCTTGTTTTAATGGCCTCTCTTCCCGCTCTGCCGGGGGCAGGAGGGGGGGTACTATGTAAAAACAGAGTGATATTTAACATGACTTTCAACATAACAGCTGACTGCCAAAAGCAAAGATTAATGAGGCCAATAAAAGTTTTATAGGCCCATGTGATTAAGACATTACACTACCTTAGGTGCGATAATTTACTTTTAAGTATAGCAATATTCCATGAAGCCAGAATGTCATGAGCTTTTTTATATGGATCGCGGCCTTTAATTTCAACAGCTGAATATGTTCGTGTCGCTTTTTTTCTCTTCTGTTTTCTCAGCTGCATGAGCACACAGTGTTGCATTTCACCCCAGCAAATTAAGTGAGATCAGTGTTTGGAGGACCAAATCCAAGTCTTCGGTGATGAATAGCCTACTCCATGTTAAACAGGAGACATATTGAAATTAATAAACATAGGAATGTTGATTCAGAAGATTAGAATTGTCTGAACATGGGAGTCTGCAGACATTTTCTCACAGTATCAAACCTTCTGTCTGTCAAATGATGCTCGGTGCTATAAAGCTCACAGTAGAAGCTGCAAGGTCTGTTGGTGTTTTTGTATTGTCTCTCATGAGTGGAATATAGATGACATACTTGGCTTTATTCCAAAGAGGTAACTGAGTCAGACATAAGGAACCCCACTGAGGTTAAAGGAAATAGCTCCATCCAGGACTTCCAGGCCATTGTGTGCATCGTATCTCTCTAATTTAAATGTGGTCTGTTTTTTTTTCTCTTCCTCTCTCTCTCTCTCTCTCTCGTTGCCAAGTCGATCAGCAGGCTTCATATTTTCCACTGATAATATTCTAATAGTTAACTGGGTTTCTGCTAGCATAAGCAACTGTATCATTAGCACACAGAAAGTTGTTCCAAACAACAATGTACTCTCTCTCTTATATGTATAATGTCTGATATTTATTGGCACAAAAATACCCTGCAAAAGAACATTATTTTTTAGTCTGCAGTAGACATCAGCTTGTTTTAAAAGTATTTAAGAAGTATTAACTGTCATGGTTACATTCAGAAATGCAAAAAGTAAGTGACCTTGTTTGCAGAAGAACTCAAATCCATTACCTAAGCAAAAGCATCAATATCACACTGTCAAAATACTCTCCAGTATTCTCCAGGAATCAGTTCTGTCAAGTGAGGTATAATAAGCCATGACAGTGTGAACAATAGGGACCTTGGAGCGAGTCCACCTAAATCCAATGTTATCATTTTAATATTAACAATTATATCTGTGCCATTTCAATACTACTTTTGGTCAGTGTCTTAAACACAACAGGCTACGCCTTTTTGTTTTTAGCTGTTTAGAGGTGCAAACAATGTAGTATTGATATGTAGATTTTTCCAATATCACGCTTATTTAGATTTAACATTAATACTCTTTAAAGGATCTATATTATTATTATGTTTGTGGTTTTAAGAACCAAAAACCATTTTAGTGTCATCCTCCTCAGGCTTCTCTGGAGCTCTAGTAGCAGATTGGTGAGCCAATCAGAAGAGAGGATCTGAGCTGATCTGATCTTTTTTTTTTTTTTTTTTTTTTTTTTAATGATTAAATGAAATATGGCAGATCTCAGGTAAACATTCAGAATCCAAATCCTACAAGGTTGGATGGTGGGTCCAGGTGGGCTGAGCTAGGCAAGTGGCTGATGGTGGTCACTACTCTTTTTTTGACATCACAAAGTTACAGAAGTGCTGGCGGCTGGTTCTAAGGTTCAGTTTCTGAATACAGGCTGTGAGCATTTTGCTGTGGACTGAGACCTTTGATACTTTCACAGTATTAATAAAGAACCTAGACCTGATTTTATAATATAAGAAGAAATTGACCTCTACTTTAAGACTATGTAGGACCTTTAACTCAAGGATGCAGATAGATTATTAGCTGATTAAACATTTATAAAAATGTTATGTGCATTCCATAAAGCAGTTTCAAATACCTTTCTTGTATGAATTGTGCTATTATGGCGTGAAAAGAGATGGTTTCATAGGCCTCTGCTCTAGAGAAATGAATTGTCTTACTTTAAAGACATTATTTCTGTAAAACTTCTTAGCAAAAAAGTCATTAAAAAGGAACATAAATTGGAGTGAATGCCACACTATCAAGAGAATAGCAAGAGAACAAGAAAGCTGACTTCAGTCATATCGCTGATGGCAGCAGTTACTGACACAAGTTCAGTTTCCACCAAAGTTTAATTATACTCAAGCAGGCACCCATTGGGAGAGACGTGTCACACCACCTCAGGGGGTGTTGAATCTCACAGGTTAAACTTAGAGCGAGAAGCGTGGGCTGCCACTCCACCTGCTATTCTCCATTACACTCAGCAGAATGTATCGGAGCCAACGATGGACAGACTCTAAACAGACACAGACAAGCAAGTGTACATACTGAATATACAAACATTACACAGGCATATGAAGAAAAGGATTTGTCTTGGAAACAGGTGGGAGGCTGCATCTTTCTGCTTTCATTTCAGGACTTTACATTCAGTGATGGAGGGGATGGGAAGTAATTGTCTTCCCTTCAGACCCCCCAGACCCCTGACAGCTGTCATGACCACATCATCTAGTATAACAGCAGAAAAAAATGGAGGGGGAAGAAAAAGACAATGTGACAGAAGCAGTGAAAGAATGAGACACAACACAACCATGTTTCTATCCGCTGTTGAGCAGATGCAATGTTACAAAAACACATCCAACCTTGCAATTAAAATCAGTGTGTAATCTTAGAGATTGCACCTACAATAATGAAAATATAATGGACTAGTGAGCTGTCTGGGGAACTCTTTCAAGCTTGAAGTATCATTTATATGTTCTGAAAAGAGTTTAGAAATATAGAATTTAGAGGAACACTTGTAGGGCTGTAGAGGGTCTGCTGCTTGCTGTAACGTTTGTTATATGCTCGTGTCAGAAAATCCACAGTAATGGGGAAGCTGTCGTAAGTGTGCTAAGATTTGCATTTAGTGAAAAAAAAACAAAAAAAAAAACCCAAAGTACTCGTGGAGGTAAAGTCTAAAGCTCGCTGAACCAAGTGGGATTCATCATCAAGGAACCATCAATATCTGCAGCAAATACTGTCCCAGTGCTTCTCGTAAACGTTGAGATATTTCATTTAAGAAGTAAAGCTTTCATCTGCTGGTGGCACTAGAGTGGAAATGAATGGCCATGAATGTCACCAAATTTAATGGCTATCTGCAAAGATATTTCAGTCTGTGCCAAGGACTGACCAACTGACACTGTGGTCACTCAAGCCATGTCTCTAGGACATTGATATATATTTATATTGATGGTATACCTGTAGAGAATTTGGACATATTCTCATTATGTAGATCTTCTTGTCACAATTTGCTATTTGAGTTTCATGCAATACAACCTGGTTTCTTTACCAGGATAGTGTCTCAGTGGCGTAGTTCCTCTTTGGGTTTGCACCTGATTTTTGGGGCATTTTATTCAAACTCTGCATTTGCATTTGAATCTGCATTTCCTTCTTCACTTGGTGACATCACTCAGCCAATATATGCACCATGAAATGTGTGGCTTGCAGTGGGAGAGTTGAGTTTTTATGAGTGTAGCGCAGACAGCTGTTTCCATCTGTGCTGGCAGTTCATATTTGAGCAAGTCAAGTGATAGAAAATGAAGGAAAATTTGAACTGATGCTCAGTTTGAGATGTTTCTTTAGAAGAGAAATTTCAGCAGAAAACAGTGAAGTCAATCATGTTTACACTCTTGTTTGTAAGAATGAAAGTGGGAGACAGGAGACACACAGAGACACCACCACTGATGCTGAGCCCCACTTCCTCAAGACTGGGAGTCATGCAGAGGGTTTGAGGTTAGCTGCTGCTAATCTTCCACAACTGTTGGTCTGTCTAAGCGCAACAAGACAGCCGCATGAGGAAAGAAAGGGGAGACAGAGGGGGGGTGGCGCCAAGGGGAAATGAGGCAGGATTAGGAAGATGGATTTGGATGCTGGTGAAGGGTAGCCAAACGATGAGAATTAAGGGAAAACAGTGAGCAGTAAGGCTTATCAAGGCAAGTGAGAATCAGCAATCTTCTGCCGGCTGCTCGGCTGCAGCTCCAGCTGAGGCCTGATGCTCACCCACCCCCCAAACCTCCCACTGAACACAATACGCTTCAACATTTTTATATCTGTTCAAATTAAAGCCTTTATTGCATGGAAGTTGGATGAATTCTGACTTCCTGTGTGAGATTTCCTTTCAGAAAAGCAGCACAGTGTTGTGTCGTGAAGCACATACAAGCTTCCAGAGTTATTTGTTTCTCCTACAACCTGCCTTGACTGTAGTTCTCAGTGAGCTTGTCAGCCACTCCAGATCATATGTGATTACAGCAAAGACAAAATAATCTAACCAATGTTTTAATAATCATGTCTGTCTGTACTGAGAACATGCAGGGTGTATTTTGGGATGTGCTGCTTTAGAGATTTTTTTTATATAACTGAACTGCACTCACACAGATCAAGAAGCAATAACACCCACTGGAACAGTTTTTGCATTTAGCTTTAAACTGACAGCTCTGTTGGACTTTGCAAAAGATTTGCTGAATTTCCAGACATCAATGTCAACGTCAGGGTATTAGCGTCAGGGCGCCATGATGCGGAACACTGACCCGTTCTTTCCTTTGGCATAGCAAAGTGACAAAGAGGGCGTCTCCAACATGCAGGATTTGTCTCATGTTAATATTTAGCACATGGCTTGCTTGCACAAATGTGAGGGCCAAAAAACAAAACGCTTTCCATAATTCAACCGAGTGTAGCCAGGAAATGATCCGTGACCGTGTTTCTTGTTTGTGAATCACCGTAACACCACCTCAGGAAGTGGCTTTGGTTTTCCAAATCTAGATACAGTAAATGACTTCCTGCTTCTTCTGCTGTTCAGTCTATGCATTGGTATCAGAAAGTTAAGTAAATTAGAGGACATTTGAATAACAAAGGTTATGAACAAACTTCTGCTGTCAGTCACATCACTCTTGTCATGCAAATTAGCTTGTCTTGCTAAACGTGCTTTAATTTTCACCTTGCTTCTTTACTAAATAAAGAGTGTTAACCAATACCTGGAGGCACGCAGCAGAATAATTTACACTAGTGAGATGACAAGGGTGTCAGGGAATTAATTACAGCATTAAAGGTGCAGATAGCAACAGTCTTAATGCCTCTAAGCGAAGAAAACAGAGACTGAGAGGAAGAAAGCGAATGAGAGAGATTGGTGGGTCGAAAGTTATCTCTACCCTGCAGCGTAATGGGAGTGTTAAACATAGCTAAACACTTCAAAGTGCAGTTTGGTACAGGGAGAGGTGCTCAGTGGAACAACCTCTACTTTATGCCTGGCTATAAGTGCGGTTATAGATCACCTGCACTTGCTCCCTCTTTTCCTTTCTCTTCACTCCAACTTCGGCAGATGTGGCAGAGTTTGAATTGGTGAAGGTATACAGGAAGCCGGAGCTCTTTCATCTCCAGCTGATTGCTGGGACGTTATTGCTTTGACTGAGGGTGACAGCAGCTGTCACAGCTGTCAAACGACTCGGCCTGCAGCATATCAAACTGCAGGTTATGGTGTGACTGGTGACATGCTCAATCAGCCATTAAAGCAAAATCACTGTCAGCTGTACATGGCTGCTGACAATCAGTTATCACGTTGGGGGGCATAGGTTCAACTGGACTCAAGGTGATTGCAAGGAAAGTTTGTGATTTAAGGTTAGACCAACATATGAGTTTTCCAATGGGCAATAAGCGTAACAGTCTTATTAAATACTGTAATAGCCAATCATGTGGTTTGCTCCTGGGGTCCTGTGTGGCCTGTGAGAGCATGTTTTGCATGTCCTGAGCAGCCTCTGTCTGGAGGAGCATGTAGGGAGGATTGTCAGTGGGACACCTGTTTTATGTGGGTGTCCATCTGCAGTGGGTCACTCAATCAAAATGTACTTTATTTATTCTTAAATTCCTAGATCAAATCACCATTACTTTGTATTGCAAAGTAACATAAGGCACATGTTTCTAAACAAAATGTGATGGAATAAATCCAGAAACTGTGTACATCTAACAAACTAAATAGCAAATAGATAAATCTAAGAAGATTTTATAATTTTGATTTCACAAACTCACTCACAGTTCAGCTTTTTTTAAATTTTGATTTCACATTCTTGTCCTCATCACAGTCTCGTACTTAAACATCAACAGTAAAAGGACTCATGCTTTGTTTCATTAACATACACAGTTTATATATTATTAACTTGTTATATTATTAACAGCTGGGATTAGCTCCACCCCCCACAACCCTCACAGGATAAGCAGTATAGCTAATGGAAGGATGGATATTTAGGTAATGTGCAAGTATCTTAGTAGTCAAGCACAGCATGTGAATACATGCAGTTACTGACCAGCCTCTGCTTAGTGCAAGGTAGTTTGTTTCCTCCTGCCATCACACTTCAACACATTCATATTAACCATTGTAATACTGACTGTTTTAGTTTCAGGATTAGCATGCAATGACCACTGGGACTTTGAACTCTAGAGAGCAGATGAAAAATAAAGTACTAAAATAAACAGCTGAATTACATATCAGATATTGAGTAACAGGACAAAATGATATACGTTTGTTGTATTAATACCAATACCAATCATCGAAACTTTGTCCCAGCTAAAAAATGATCCCTTCCAAAGTAAGTCCACTGTGTGTATGGGAACAATAAACAAAACAAAATTTTACATTGAACCAGAAGTGAACAATTTTGGGCCACGCATAAATCCAAATCAGTGCACACAAGACTGATGTAAGAGCCTGAAACAGCCCAGAGAAATACTGTCAAATGCCAAGAACTGCACTCAGAGATTGAGTCCAGGTCTGTCTGCAGTGGAATATTACAGTTATGCTGTAACGCTGCACAAAGGGCCATGTGCCCCATAAAACATCAATTGAAGCTTTCCGAATCACCTGACAGGTCAAGTATAAACCAGTGGAGAGGGGCCTTTGAAACTGTAGGTTTGATGTTTCAATTTAGGCCAGCTATCATGGAAACTTCTCCAACATGAAAGGAGCTGTGGATGGAGGCAGGTGCACAGTCATGCACTGTTGACACCGGCCAGTAAAACACACAGAGGACAAGAGGTAATGAGGAAAACAAAGCAGTATCCAGTCACGTTGAAATACCGAGAACCCAGAGGGTAAAAATGCATGGTGTCTGTCAAACATGTAGCAAGGCTCATTAAAGCTCATTCCAGGGGTTAACAGCTGGCTGGTGCAGAAGCACAGATGAGGTTAGGTGCGGCTGAGGTGCAGGTGGAACAGAGGGGGAAAGCGACTAACCTTAATCCCCTAAACTTTCTCCTGAAGGAAGCACTTTTTTAATTCCAGACTTATCCTTCCCTGGGGAGGGACTGTTATCAGCTGATTCTTTCTTCCTCCCCCTGCCCCTGTTTTCCTTTTCCCTTACCCTCTCTCTGATGCATCTGCCAGGTGTGATAAGGCAGACAAACGTTACCTTTACAGGGCTATTAAAACCATTTCCCCTCGCAGTTTTGAAATGATTATCGCCTTAGGCCCACAGTTACAGGTTAGCTGATAGCTCACCTCCATCTGCCCATATCTGGGTGACTCTTTGAGGCTTAGGGCTGGCTGGGTGGTTGAAGATTATATGCCTTGCTTAAACCGCTTGAATACCAGGGAAAAACGGCAAAGGTGGGAGGGAGGAGAAGAAAAAAAAGGGTGGAAGAAATGAAAAGAGCAGGAGTCCTGACATCCACAATGCTGTGGTGGATGATAAGGGATACAGTGACAGCTCGTCCTTCCTCTGTCTGTGGCTCGGACTGACTTTATGTGGGACACATTGTCAGGTAAAGGGCAGTCACAGTCAGTCTTGAGGGAAGGCGGGTGATCAGTTTTGCTTTTAAAGAATGCCATTGTTTGAGGATATATCCTTAATTTGTTGTAAATTGGATTAGGATAAGATATTGGTCTTGATGTGAAATACTGCAGGCAGCAATCGTGAGGTGGAAGAATAGATATTTTTCTTACAAAATAGTATGTGGGGGGTAAAAAAAAGAGAAACTGAAGCCATCTCATTTACAAACACTTAAAAACTGCTTACAGTAGACGTTTGTTAGCCACTGAGACAGCTTCAGTATCTATCCTCCAGCGTGGATGCTTCCTGCCAGCCAGCACTGTCTCCCAAATCCTCTCAAGCTTTACGTCTGCTCCATAGAGATATCACCACCAACGGCAGCTGCTGCTGACTTCCTCCCATTACCTGCTTCCCACTTATCTGTCTGTGGCTGACTGATGGTCCTCTTTATTTCTGCCCACTTCCTGCTGCCCATTAGAATGTGTCACTTATTGGACGATCTGGGTCAAATCTGATCCTCTTTTTTTCTTTTTTTTTCATATTTAAAAGAAAAATGCAGGCACAGAGCAGAAAAAGACGTTGGCACTCCAGATGTAAAAGTGAACAGTGACTGATGCAGAGCTGAAGTGTTCATTAACTCTATAAAGGTGGAAACAGACCTCCTTTAGCCACTCAGAAACCTCCCTAACAGAATAATCTGACAGCTGAGGCATTTAATTGAGCTACCAACGGATATGTATTAACATTAATTTAATTGCACTCTGAGAATTTCCTCTCTAATTGACCTTGGTCCCCTTTACAGCATAATTACCAAGACCGTCACTTTTGCTCACCGCAGCCAGACACATCCTGTAAGGTCAGTGACCCTGCAATCTGCATAAAGAATTAAACAGGTGATAAAGCGCGGTTTACAACAGACTAATGACGAATTATCAGCCGATAGAACCTGCAAATTCATTTTTAATGTAAACCCTGATAACAAGTCATGTGGGAACCAGTAAGTATGTGGTTAATAAGACCAACTGGGAGACATAAAGGTTAGAGAAATAAAAACCAGCTGTCCTTTGTCTTGGTGCATTAGCACACACACATTATGCCAAAGAGAAATGGCCGAGAGCTAAAGCCAACATGAGTTAAGGATAAATGTTTTTATGGTCGATGCTAAATGCCAAAATCACTTGTTACTTTGGCATTTAAGACAAGAGCAATCATTCCTTGGGGGCAACTAGTTGGCCCTTAGGAAGGTGTTTAAGACCTCTAAATATAGGCAGCAAGTATGCTTTTAAAAAATCACTCCACTGCCACTGAGCTAAGAATTGGTAGAGAAAGAAACACGAGAGAGCGAGTCACAAAGATTGTCACTGGAGATGTCCACTGCCGTCTCTGCTGACCCTACAGCAGACACTAACTTGTTATTCTATACAATAGTATAACAAAGCACTTTTGACTAGAGTAGCTCCTTTAACCAGAGCTTGTAGCCAGTGGTTTGCTGGAGGTGACTGGAGCTGCTCAGCCATGCAGTTGAGAGCCTGCGGAGAGCTTCTCACCCCAGTGTTTAATGAGCTATGTTCATGTCTACTCCACATCCATCCAAGTCCATTACTGGCTCCAAAAAGCTTTCAAAATGTCATTTGAGCGCTAAGTCTCCTTAACCAATAGCCTGTTCATGAGCGTGCCAACAGTCCTCCTTAAAAAGAGGGCCATCTGAATTGTTAATTCAAACTAAGATTAGACAGATTAGACTGAACTGCTTTGTAAGCCTTCATGTTCTGGCCAATAAAATGGCCAAAAATTCAGCTCCAACCCTCAAGCTCAGTGCCCCATTTTTAGATTTGACATGTTTTTTTTTTTTTTTTTTTTCTCCATTGAAGGAGCAAAAACTGGATCAGTAACGTGCTCTCAGGATTAATTGAAGGCCTCATAGGTGTTTTAAAGCATCCGCTTGGAGTCCCCTGGGGGGTGTTGTTTTCTCTGGCATGGTGTTATGAAGAAATTTCTGGTAATGAAAAAAAAAAAACCCAACATTGTGAACCTAGCCTGCAGTGCTCTGCTGGTTCCTCAGGGAGATGAGAACATCTTATGAGCGAGGCCTTTCAATAATGGAGTTCACTATTAATCATCTCCCTCACATGTCCGCTTTGTGTCTCCCCCTCAAGTTGCCATTCTTCTCCATCAGAAAAAAACCCCTCACTGCCACTACACTACACCACACTACATTCTAGTAATTCTCTTCCTTCCTACCTCATAAGGGATTAATGGCAAATATAGTCCTGCCCTGACTGTGAATGCTTTGAATACATGGGGTCCATCAACAACTGAAACCCGTCATGGCACAGAATAGCACTGTGGCCAAGTGCTGATGCGCGGCTTGATACAATAATTCCATTTTGAGGAACAAATTTGGAAAATACAGCAAATTAGATTTGGAAGAAAGCTTCAATGAAAATGGGAGAAATCAATGGTCTGGCCACATGTTGCCTCTGAATCACTCATCTTATTGTCCAATTATACACATCTTCAAAGGACATCAAACCTCATGTTATATCAGCAAACCAGAAGAAATAGTGGTGAATGTTAAGTAGGGTGATAGGACCCCGGCTGCTCTCACATTGTGGTTTTTTGTATTGCATAAATATGTGTTTCTTGGTGAGTGAGAGCTCTTTTCTTTATGGTGCTCACTGTGTGTAGCACTTAAACTGCTCACTTCTCTGATTCTTGTCCTTGTGTGCTGCCCTTATACCATGAGACCTGGGTGTAACATAAGGCTTCGCACAAAATCAGACACATTTACATAAAAAGGGCAACACAAGGCTGAAACACAATAGTAGCGACACTCTGACCTCAATTGCTATGAAGAGGTTTTAGTTCATTGAACATGTAGTGTTCTCAAAGCTGAACAACCATATAGCCTGTTCAACCATAGGGGGGGGGTCGCCTAATAGTGCCCCATGGTTGTCATGGTTACAGTAAGAAAGGTGGACTGTACCGACAGCAGTGTACTGAACCTTAGTTGCCAGGTTAGGATAAGTCCCTAACGTTAGACAATCTTTGTTGTCATGGCTACAATAACAACTACAATGAACGGGCATGGATATTAGAAGCAACATAAACTGCTACACAGCTCTCCTGTGTCTTATTCCTACTGGAACCTCCTACTATCGTACACTCTGTCAATCTAAAAGATACATCCCCGCACTTTTTCCTCTGCTCCTGTCGTCATTACTACGACCACTAGATGTCGTCTAGCAACAAAACTGAACTATAGGTCATAATAACCTGCTGACAGACGACCTGTGGGCTCGTTTTAAAGCTGGTAGATGAGGACTCGTGAAATCACGGCAGCTCTATCGCTGGATCCCCAACAACCCAGTGTCCCTGACAATTGCATCTAAATTTGATGATTTTGCTCTTGACGCGTGATGTTCACTGTCAACATTAAGTGCCTTGATGTGGCACAGTCAATGTATGCAGCTCTGTTAGATGCTCACCGTTGCCTAATGCTAGCCATACCAAATACTAACTATACCCTAACCTACTGTGGTTGCCATGTGCAGCTGTCATAACAAGGGAGAATTTAAAAAATGCTGGCAAAATAATTTTATTGTGTCACTGACAATTAAAGTCTTTTTGCAGGTATTTTCAGCTTTAAGGCATCGGGCAAAAATAATATTCAATTAAGTCCTGTTATTTAGCAAAACTTAATCTGGCAGCATTTGAGTGGCAGCTTGATGACTGGCAAACATTCAGCCTTGCTGTCTAAACAAACCCAGAGGAAATTCCAACTTGTTTGCCTGAATATGATTGGAAATAAACATAATGGATGCACACATCCACCAAAAGAAATCACACCCATGATCATTCACAACCATGTTTGACTCTGGTTGATATTTGCACATCTCCAATGTGTTTGGAAATAGTCTTTATCTTCTTGGCTCACTTCATATACACAGATTTAGCCAACTTGGTAAAAGACTGAATTTAACCTTGATAGCTTGCAGTAATAAATTACCAAATATGTTTTGTTAAAAAGAAGATTTAAAACTTTTTTTCTTCCCAAACAAACCAGACAAGAGCATTAAATTGGCCATGATACAGGCAACAAATGCCAAACTCTGTAAAGCACTTAGAGATGTTTGGATCTAATCTCTGCATCCATTAACAACTGTCAACTGATCGCAGCCTCCATTGCTGGACTGAAGCTTGCACTGAATATAACACTGTTGCAGGCTGTGTGAGCGTGTGCCAACAAGTCCTGGTCATCATGACTTATTTACATTGTTTACTCTGGCTGTTCACCAGAGAGGCTGAGCAGGGGCATGAGAGGAGGAGGTGGGGGTGGCTGTGTAATTCACAGGCCCAGAGCTCAACAGGGACCTGGGGAACATGCCAGGGATTTCACATATTTATAGAGTCAGGTGTCGCTGACCTGTTTGTGCTGCCCCACCGGTCCAGCTCCAGTCAGCTCATGGTGTCTAGTGTTACCTCATGTGTTCCTCGTTCCTCTCTACAAGCACAGAGAAGCAGAAACACGTCACGTCTTTGTTGGTCTAACCCGTGCTGAATACATAAGCACTCATGTAAAATCTTATCGGAAAAAGTGCAGTTTTGATTGTTGGAAAAGCAAAGCTAATAAAAGTCTAACTCCATGAGCCAAAAGCATATTTGCACCTCCAAATTTGAATGTTGTGCCATCACATTTAAGAGATCACCACCACAGATACAGCAGTTTCACATATGTTCTTTATGTGCACAGTGCGTGCCAGCAGTTAATCGCACCATTTCCTGTAATTCCAGGCCCATGGTGAACACATGACTGATGCCCAAACAGCAGAGTTTTTTAAAAAGAATTAAAAAAAAAAAAGGAAAAGTGACGCACAATATCCTAAACTCCACTGATGAAGAGCACATTTTCAGAGAGATTGATGTTGGGAAGAGAACCCGACATCAAAGCTTTTCTTAATATTGAAGGAAGGAGGAGTTCTATATTTAAGGATTTCAAAGTCCTATATGTCCTCTGAATATGTTTATCTGATCTCTGTCCAAAAAACTGGATTTCATCAGGAGTGACTGAGGTAATTTTGCTTGAGGAGGAGGGAAGTCTGAACCAATCACCTCTGTGTGCTGCTTCTGCAGGCTTCACAACTAAAATAGACCAAGCCACAAGTCAAGCCCTTTTGAATTAGATTAATTTTCACATGACATGATGTTGTGTGTTGATGGCTGTAACTCTGGAACTCTGTATTTTGTACCAGTAAGCAACTTTTGTTTTTATCAGCTGATGTCACTCTACACTGGGATGTGTTGTGGCAATTTATTATGTGTTTAAAAGTGCTTTTTATAATCTGCTTTTATTGTGTGTGTTTATCGTAAACCATGTCTGTGAGGCACACTTTCCTTACCGGAAAAATAAAATTGAAATGAAATTGAATCTAAATGTTTTCTTTCAGAGGCCGGTCAGCGTCAGAGGCTGAAGGTTTGTTACACTTGTAAGGAGGCAACTTAAACAGACCTTTCCATGAAAAGGCCTATTCGGATCATATTTCCTAATTATCCTGAAATACTCCAGGCTACATGGTGCTAATCAGCAGCTGAGAGTGTTCAGGGCATGAAAGGGGAGGGAAAGGAGTGCAGTGGATAATGCTCACCTTCTTAACCACAGGTTTATTCTCAGTCGTTGTTGCCTTGGTGAGCCAGCCCCACACTGTGAGGAAAAAAAGTGCTACATTATCAGTTCACCAGGCTTCGGGAAGCTGCAGCATCACACAGAGCTCAATGGGTTCCCCTTTTAGTGTGCAGATGGTTGCGGTGAGGCCCTGGTGGAAATAACACTAAATAAAATTCTCTGAAAATTCTCTCTCAGGATGTGACAAAAGGAAAGTGGGGCTACCTTGCCACCTGCAACGTCTGGCACCTCTCTCTCTTCTCTGCCAATTAAAAGGCTGAAAAAATCGCCAAGCCTCCGGGCTTAGTTTAGCATAATAACATTTGCATAAAATGAGACCATCTGTTTTGAAACCTTTAATTCTTTGACTCTGACTTTAATGTGTTAATGCGTGAGCTCTGATTTGCTACGCCATTGATTTCCTTGTGGGCAAGGCTACTGAACAAAAAAATGAAAGAGGTCTAGATCCCTATTAAATACAACACAGGCAGAGTCGCAGCTCAGTTCAACACAGTGTGGCAGTTTGGCACATAATCCTAATAAGACAGTGACCTGATTACTTATATGCAAATTATGTATGTCAATATTGGCTCAGAGAAAATGACATGCAAAACAAGATAATAGTTTTGTTTTTTTTTTTTTTTAATTGGGTTGAGGGGTTTTAATCTACAGTGTGGTGAAGGGAGTTCTGCTTTCTTACAGTTTAGGGCTTATTGTATTTTGGGCCTAGGTTTTAAGCAGTTATGATAAGATTGTAATTGTGATCTGAGAACGTGATGTTGACACAAATAAGTGTGATGAAATATGAGCAGTCAAGACAATATGAAGTAGAATATCTAAACCACTTTATCTGAAGTCAGTGCACAGAAAATATCAGTAGAAATATTACTCGTGCCATTAGCCAGCTGCAGAAATCAGCATTCTCCTCTGATTTGGTCTTCGGCATCTTCTTCTCTTCTTTTTCTGTCTGTATTTTTGTCATTTCTTGGACAAATGAGAAAAGGATGTGACGTGAACTGGACAGACAGATCAGATCTTAATGTGGACACTGGAGACCTATTAATACTGGGAGAAACCTAACAGCGGTAAAATCTGATCTAGATACACTGTGGTTGCTGGACACATTTAATGTCAGGTGTAAATAGAGTCAAACATCTAAAGTGGAATTATCTTTTCACTATACAAGCATTTACAGAGAACTTGAGTCAAATGATTTACACAATCTTTTGTCAGTTTCTGAACGGTCACTGGCTTTGGTGTTGGTGTCTGTATGCGTTGTGTTTGTGCTGATTCTTATTTGTTGTCATTGTCATGGTGTGCTTCCATACATCTACAGTGTCTGCCTCCGCACGCAGTCCGCCTCAGACTGAGCTTCTGCTCTGCCCGTCTTGGCACCACAGGCCCATGTTCAAGGCCAGCCAGCACGCAACTGGTGCCGAAGGGATGATGGATTCATAACAAATGAGAAATTAAGCAAACGGCAGAGCATGAGCACTTCCAGAGGGGCTCGATGGGAGCTGATGGCCACTCAGCAGAGGCCCACTGCCATTCGTGTCTCTGGAACTGCCAGGAGCTGTCTAAATGTGCCTCGTAGGGGTCTCAACAGATGGTGGACATGTGTGACAATTCTGCCAGTCTTCCCTGGTTTTCAGCACATGCTCACAAAAATGCAAATCCATTCTCTGAGTAATGACTCAAGACTCTCTTGTCATGAGTTCAGTGTTTATTAAAAGAAAGAGGCTTGATTCATAGTGTTTTTAAGATCGACCTCATCCCTGAGTGTTTGATATTCAGCCCTTACCCTCCCTTGCTCCAACTTATGGTAAACATGTCCCTGCCCCTGGCGACCCAGCAAGCACTTCACCCTAGGTTGCCATTATTGCACATCCCACAGTGAGTTGCTCAGCTGATTAGAGAGGCTAATTAAGAAAAGATCTGAAACACCCAGTCTTGTGGTTTGCAGGAGAAGGATCAGGGACCATCCTCTCCTCTGAGGCAATCAGCTTGACAACCATCCTGGTGACTCCTCGACCACAAAGCTTGTTTTGAGATTTAACTTTTTTTTTTATCACAACAAAGGCTCAAGTTAAGCTCTTTACTCAAGAAGAGGCACGATTTGAAATAGCTGGTGGTTGTCATCACCACATTTCCAGCCCTCCAATCAGTTTCCCTTTATCTTCTATACCCCTATACCACCCTTATAGGATTATAGCATCATATATTTGAATACATTACAGCATAAAGCCAGTGAGAATGATACATTTAATCTCATCTCCCTTCACTTCTATACACATTGCACGAACAGCTTTTCTTTTCTATTAGGGTTACTTAATAATACTTAATATTACTTTTGGACACCTCCAGATTCACACAAAACTAAATTATTATAATTAAACAAGTATAATCACTGATTAAGAAATCAGAATTCAAATGGTGAACCCCAGTGTTCTTTCTTCTCGCTCCATTCTGGGTTACACCTTCGATTACTGACACCATTCAGCGCAGAGATGTCTCCATGTTTAATTCAGTGGAGTAAAAACAGCTGCATCACATTCCTCGCAGTCCCCTGCAAAACAATTGTTACCATTCCAGTAATTATAATAACAACAATTAGGCGCGGGCTTACTGGGCAGAAAATAAGTGATGCAGGCCATACGGTGAGACTTCATCAAAAATTCTGAATATGAGATTGACTTATCAAGGTGGTCTGTTGGGTGCAATTCAATTATCTCTTTGTTTTGCTGCAGGGGAATGAAGGGAGGAGATGGAAATGCAACACACAGTGAAATAGCAGAAGACCGCTGGTGCCGATAAAAGGTCAATAAAAGCAACAGCGTGAAAGAGAAAAGTGATTAGCAGTAAAACTAATAGATTGTGGAATATTGTGCTAAGGGAGTCATTTGAGTTGCTTAGTTTCAGTCAGAAATTGGAGTTTTTAAGCTGTATTTCTTTACTGGTGTTTTTTGGAAACAATTCCCTCTTTATTTCTAATGGGCTGCGTATTCCCTGCTGTGTTTCCTGTCTTTCAATGTAGCAGATCACATGCCTGCACTGTGCCACCCCTCCCCTAAAATTATCCCCAAATCATCTCACCTGTATAGAACACGAGTGCTGAGTGTGACTTATACATCATGTTTGACTAACAGGTTCAAATGTCAAATTTTCTGTCATCCCAAATGAGGCAGGATGAGGAGCAGAACTTGTAAGAGAACAGACAGAAACTTCATCTTATTTATTTTTTATTTTTTGCACTTCCCAGAACCCAGGTCATCTTCCAAGAACCTCTGATGTTATCTGCATCCACTCTCCAAATGCAGATTTCATTCAATCACCCTGTGATCATCTCCTCTGTCCTTATCTCCCAAAGCTTTTCTCTTTGAAAACCCTCAGGAGCCGACTCTGCGCCGCTCACCGTGATAACGCAGAATAGAAAAGAGGTATAAGTTTTCCTCCGCCGTATTGTGCCAGTGTGAGCACGTCTTCTCAGAGCCTGGAAACAGTGGGCATATGGGACACCCTCCTCTGCAATGCAATATTCAAAAAGATCTTACATAATTCATCTTTTTTTCCTCTGTTTTTGGAGAGCCATCCTCAAAGTGTCACAATTTGACAATTTTAATTTAATTTGACAAGCCTGTGAAGCTGGCAGTGCAAAATCTTGACGGCTTGGCTTCACAACTTCTCGCGGGACGGGTTGATATCAGGATGATAATGAGGCACTCTTTTCAAAAGAATGGATGAATTAATAACCAGTCATCGGTCTGGGAGGAATAGTTCAAAGGCCGTCATGATACATCGGCTCATACAGCTCCACTTGCAAATGAGAGGAAGCATGATTTATTTAGGTCATGGACAGTTTGTTGGTGAATAAATACTGATATTTTTGTCATCAAGAAACAAACAGAAAACATGACTGAGAATAATATCAGATGGGAGTCAACATCCTGCAGCTGTGATACACTATGATTCGGCAACAACACATTTATGAAGCTACAGGAGGATTCTGCATGTATGTTGATTGTTATGTGCAACATGCTGACAGTCAGAGTCTGTGCAGGCAGTAAGACAAATGACATGTATGTGAGTATCTTCCTAACATCTCTCAACATCTATTTTCACTGGAATTTACATACATTTGCAAACCCAAATAAAAAAGGTATTACAGAAGAACTGTTAGAACAGTAGAACATAAAATCCTTCCCTAAAAAAAGTCATGTTTGATAACCATAACTAGGATCTACTTCATACAAGAACTATAAAACTCATTATATCCCCTCTACATCCTGCCAAGTTTGTGTCGTCAGAGTCCTCTGGACCTTATATGTAGATGTTTATTTTTTCACCGGCATCCTTGAACCTAAAATCAAAACTGTGGAAAACTTTAACTCTTTCAACTTAAACAAACTGCAGCATCCTGATCATAGAGTGTTTCTACTTGTCTTTCGCATTCATTTAGTCCTGCACCCTCTCAGTTGTGAGGTGGAACATTTCACACTTCTTACAGCCAATCAGCTCAGAAGTGGCCAAACCCCTTTGTTTCTATGTATTGTACTATATAATCATACAGATGTATGATAATATTTTGTTCTCTAAAACCAGGTTCTCAGACTCCTGTTCTTTTCCTTGAATTAATTCCTCCAGACATATGTGACATGTTAATATAACTCTCTCTCTCTCTCTCTCTCTCTCTCTCTCTCTCTCTCTCTCTCTCTCTCCCCTCTCTTATACACA
>CM076667.1:2911872-2982230 GCA_038496675.1 Rachycentron canadum
ATATATATATATATATATATATATAACAAACACCTGCATGAAGTGTTCTTTAATGTTCAGGAGTCTGGTTTATTAAATAAAAAAAATATGACAGGTATGTTTGCAACTGCAATCTACAACAGGCTATGGTTTTGATTTGCGAAAGATCATGAAAGATTGTGGTTAAGGCACATTAAATATGATTAAAGGTGCACTAATCAATATTTTTATATCAATCCACCTGAGAACGGATCAATTCAGTGTGTACTGATAAACCCACAGAGAGTTATCAGCTGTCTGCTGTTCTTTCAGCAATACGGAGAAAACACTTGTCCTTGTTTTTATGACAACTTTAATATCTTCTGATTATATTTAATATGTTCTGTCTCATCAGCATCAGTTCCAGTTGTAACGGGCAGCTGTTTGTGGCAACATTGTTCTAATGAACCCACTGTATTTGATGCATCTGTCAAAGTAACTGAAAATGTTTAAAAAAAAAAAAAAAAAAAAATCTATATCTGGATAAATCACATTGATGTTAGAGCTGAAAATAATAATAATGTAAATATTCTCAGTCTCAGGAACAAACAGCTGTATTAAGAAGTGGTTCCCTTTTAGATTTAGAGTCATATTCCACATGTCTGCTTGTGCGGAGGCCTCATGGTTACAGGTTCAGTTGCCGTTTGTCAAACCACCCCAATTGGTTGGAGTACGTTATAGGCCACCATGTTCAGCCTGTGTCTGAGTGAATGGTGTGACATTGCCTGTGGCATGACTGTTCCCATCGGCTGCAGTGATCACAAGATAACTATAACTAGGAAAGCAAAGATACCTGAAGGGATAACCAAAAGTAATTTATTAAAGGTCATACATGAGATTCTATCAAGAATCAGTTTGTACTGACATATAAAAATCTAAATCAAATCATTAATGCTGGTCTGATATACATACACATCCTGATGATGCTGCTCAATCTTTTGATGATAATTGGTTAAAAAGCAGTTTGATACAGATGTGGCCAGTGGTACTCCATTAAAGATGACTGGACAGAAATGACATCCATTAATTGTACTTCATTGCATGAATGCATAATTGAACAAATTATCAAAGACAAGTTCTGTATGAAATTTGTTTAAAACAAAAATAAATGTAAAACAAGAAGTACAATAAGAAAGAAATTACAGCTCCTGCAATTTGGATATTGCAGTTTTGATAATATTTCGAAGAACTGTGCAGCCCTAGTTTATGGAAAGACCATGGCTATGATGTTTCTATTTATTGTAGTTCTTACAAAAAATAGCCCCCTTACCATCACTTCACTTCCTGAGCTTCTACCTCTGAACATATAAGGCACATTGGTTACTGCACTCACGCTGAATGGAAATCAGACATGGAATTTCCAGCATGATCTTAATATGACCATATTTCTGGTGCAGGAAAGTCTCTGCTCCGTCTCTGCCAAGTGGATTTCATCCTTATTTGTCCTTTTACTGGTTGCCAGTGAGCCCCATAAATTCAATCAAGGCACTGGTTATTAGAATGAGCTGGCCACGGTACCGATGGTGATGGTTGCAGTTTTTTTTTTTTTTTTTTACGGTTGGATACTTCTTCTCTCCCATAATCATATTTCCTCCTGTTGTTTTTTTTTTTTTTTTTTTCTGCCATAATTTCTAGGTCACATTGTGGTGAATCACTTGTAAACCGCAGCAAATATATTTTCAACTTGCCCCAACTTTTCAATCATGCATCTCCTTGATAGAGCAGCCTCAGCATACTGAAAACACATTACATGTTTGTTAGGCAACACCCAGCTGGTTCCCGTTCCTTCCCGAGCAGTCCAGAATTAATTTGTTGTGGCCAAATAGTGTGCGAGGGGAAAAATGTGTTGTCTGGATGCTGCGGTCCCCACATGAGCCACCTCTATTTGTCTCAGGCACCCCCAGACAGCTGCAGCTCTCACAGCTGGGAGAGAGGGGCCATTAGCAGGCAATTTCACCCCTCCACTCCCTCATGTCCTCCCTTCATTAGAATACTTGCTTTCCTCCAGGACAGTTGTTAACTTCTAAGTCCACATTTTGCATACCAACACACTCAGGCTGAAGGTATGTGCATCCCAGGTATGGAGAGCATTGAGTGGTTTGTTTTTCAGGTCAAGTGGCCCAATAGAAAGATAAATAGAAGGTGATTAACCATACTGGGTGTTGAAATCCATAATCCATCTGCCCACTTGGAATTCCTTCAACTGTATGAAGACATACTGTGGGACTGTTTTTGAAGCGGAGGGAAGAATGGCTTCTTGCTTATTAGACCACTTTCACAATTTACTCGCAGGCAGCAAACAATAAGCCAAAAATAAACAACCCAACAGGGAAGAGCAGCAGCATTATGCTCACTAAGCCGTCATTCAATCCATCATAATTGAATATCTGCACTATCAAGCACATTCATCCCACATCCTCATTGTTGACTTATTGTTAAAGTCGGTGAATGAATGTTGTTGATACTGCTGAATTTTAATTCGGAGCCACTCTCCTTGTGTGTAGCTCGTGGACAAAATTAAAATGGATGTGGGTTTGCAAGTTGTGAGATTTGGCTCAAGCCTCAGAGGTAATCATCTGGCCTCTCTTGGTTAATCATTTCCTTGGGTGTGAAGGATACTTGGCCAAGTAGGCAATACGAATGGCCACTGGGAAGATAAGCTGTAAATGTAGTTCCTCTGTCACCGTGTACAATAATCCCAGCCCTGCATCTATCACGTCTGTCTATTGAAATGAACAGATGGACTCCCACACATGCAGCACAGAGGGGAGAGATAAAGCATTTTCCTACATGCTGCGACAGTTATTTATTTACTGTTGGCTACACAGGAAGTGGCCTGTGTAATAACTGTGTATATTGTTATAGAAGCATGTAAGATTTAGTATAACATTAGGGTTTCAGGTGCCATGACGGTACAGGAGCCATGATATTCAGCCACCTGGGTGAATTAATATAATGGCTTTGAAGAAGGACTTGTTGATTCTGATACAGATGCGTTGTGTGCAACCATATCACCTATGAAATACATTTACAGTATATACATGCACCACTAATTGGCTTTGATACATTCATTCACGTGCCAGTGCAAATAATAGGGTATTTACAAGTGTTTAATTTCTGACAATCGTGCCCCAGGAGCCTCAAGTCTATTTACACTTTTGTTCATAGTTTTAGTGTCTTAATTGTTCCACAGCTGCAGATTCACCAGATTAATGCTGTTAATGTTCTGTTTGCCAGTTGTTTTGACTGATCAAGTTTTACTTTGGTTAATAAACTCTCAGAAAATATTAAAAAAATACCTGTTTTATAATTTACGGAGATATTTTAAGAATTGATAGTTGTTTATACTTCTAGTTATAGTTATACCATCAGCTATGGTGTAGGCAACAGTATAGCTGTGGCAGCAATGTAAATTTCATTGCGTCACAACAACCTTTTAATGCACAGCAATAAATCCCCTGTTAGTTGTACATGAAAGGAACCGTGGTCAAGTAAAAGTGTGCAGTTAAAACGAAGCGTACAGTTTAGGGTATGCAAAGCTATTTTTTTTTTTCTCCCAAAGTTGACTCAGTTTTACTTTATTCTCTATTATAACTCTATTTCTATAAAGATTCCTTGAAATGTAAATGGAAGCAGTGAAGGAATTCCAGCAGCCTCCATCATTCCTTCATATTCTGTCTGAATAGATGTGTTGCTATGGATCAAACCTGAGAGGCTGAAATTCAAAGAGCACCATGTTTGTGACCTCCATCACATTTGATATTACATTTGAAAACATAATAGTCAGTGAGTGAGCAACTTTGACTGCAGCATCTTATATAGGAGTTGTCACACACCACAGCACAGCTTTGATGAAAGAGATGTTGGTGAATGTCCTCTTCCTCCAGGTAGGCGTGTTAGTGGATAGACGATAGATCCATGCACAACCTTTAAACCAGTGTGTCGCGGCCAGGCTGCCTCTCCACAGGCCTCTCTGTATTGAGCAGCTGCAGACGAACGTTGTGCCATCACGTGGGTCAGTTTGTACTTTTGGAGTACAGCTCAGGTCACGTTGGGATTGGGAGCCCTTTCATCTGTGCTCATGAAAGCAATATTTCTATTTCACATAATGCTGAATGTGGAGACTGGATCACTTTAAAAGATGATATAAATTATGTTCAAACAGGAGGTGGGCGACAGAAAAGATTAATTACAGCACCTCTCATGCACTTCACTAATCTTAAATATAGAAAAATAGAAAGCTAAAGGGGTGTGTGTGTGTGTGTCTGTGGTAAAATTATTACCTTGAGGCATTAGATGATTGTCTGCCATTTGTAACATAAGAGCTGACCTCATAAAAACACAGCTACTTTGAATATTATTATAATATGCAAAAAGAAAAGCTGAGGTTATTGTTCTTTGCTCATTAACGCTGTAGTGTATGCACATTGGTGAAAACTTTATATATGTATATGACGGTGTTCATTTTAACACTGTTACACAAGTATATATTTATTAGATTTAGGTTTGGATACCTTCAGACAATGGTAACACAGTAATACACCTTTAGTGACCAGAATTTTTTTTTTTTTTTTTTTTGATGGTTTACTGCCAACATGCTAAAGATAACTGACTGAGTTTAATATTATCAATACAAACACGCCAACATGTTCTTCTGGTTTACCTCTCTATAAATGTCAGTGTGCTGGTCTGCATGTTTTCAGAGTTTGTGTCAGCTGTCACTTTGCTGTGTCCTGGTGAATTTTCAGTGGGACTATAGATATATTTAGTCCATAATTCTTTTTTTCCCACTAATGTTGGCTCCCATTATCAGCAGAGACAATGTTACTGAAATATTTTATCAGTGAATCATAAAACAAAGTATGAAAAAGTAAAGCGAATGAGGATCCTATTTATTTATTGTATTTATGCTTTAGTAGTCGATTATGTATTTTGTCAAGTTGGTGTTTTCAAGACTTGGAGGTTACACCTCCACCTTCTCCAAGCCAGCAACTATCAGGGTATTATAGTTTCAGATCATCCGTCTGTCCTGTTCTTGTGAACTTGATCTGTCACTGTCATCGTGAGAATTTCGTCAAATTTGTCTCACACATTCATTTGGACTCAGATGTTGGGACTCAAAGGTTAAAGTTCACAAAACCTGGTTTTGGCCTGTTGAATGTTAATCTTAAGGCCACCTTGAGGGAGTTTTAGGTTTACCACATGCATTCACTTGGACTCAAGTGATCAGATTTTGGTTGTAATGTTACTTGATAAACATCATAGGTAATTTTTGTTGCTGCCCAATTAGACAAATACATAGAATCAAAACTAGAGATCTTAAGCCTCTTAATCACCACAAATGCACAAAACAGTTGAGTCTCCCAGTTCTGTGTGACAACAGCAGCATGTGTGTGTTGTTGAAGAAACATTGTTATAGATGAAAGTAAAATAAGAGCATGAATGCTTGTGGCCTCCTGTCAGTTCTTAGATTATAGCTAGTAGTTTTGTATCAAACATTTTGCCAGAGCCTATTAGTGTAATTAGCTCCTGTGCTGATCTTTCTGCAAGATAGGTCTTCAATGGAGCCATTGACCCGCAATAATGTGAATGTGCTGCAACATAATGAAGAGGAAAACGTATTAAATTTGAAGTAGGATCTTAGAGCTGTTTCTTATTTTGCCTCTTATTTTAGCTCCAAAAATCAGTAACACCATTTCTGTGGGTATCTAGAGCTTATGGTATTTTATCCTTTGGGTTAAATTAGTGTTTGTTAAAAACTAGAGGTGGTTTAATGCATTTTGTCAGGCAAACAGTCAGATTAGTTAAAATGGGGATGGCATGATGGGTAGAAAGAGCTCAGTGATCACACATTGACATATTTTCCCTCTTTGAATAAACAAGACTTGGAAGCAGACATTCCACTTAACTAGCACAAGTTTTCCTGTCTTTTCCCTCTGGAGGAGACACGTCTTATAATCAGCGAGCAGCACACAATCTAGACATATGGCGCTTTCATTGCTCTGCTCTTGTGTCAGCAGTGCTCATGCAAGTGGTGATTTCATTGTTGTGTTCGCCTGTTATTTTTTTCTTTCTTTCTGTAAGAGAAAGTGGCTTATAACATGAATAATTAGTGGCTGTGATAAATTGCAGTGAGCCTCATCCCAAGAGGCCAGACTACAAGTCTTACTCAAAGACGACAGCCTTCCACTGTCTTTAAATGAGCTATTTTTACTCTACCAGTCAACAGGCAGTTGGGGGATTTCACTATGTTCTGCTTAGTCTTTGGAAAATACTCTATAATTACTTTGTGGTACATCCATGGGCAAATTAAGATATCATGTCTAATTAAACCCCACAAAAGGCAGACATTACAGTACATGCTTTGGTAGCGTGGCGTCCTAACGGAAATGTATATTGTCTGCTCTAATATTTCAACTGTACTTTATCTCTGCATTCACATTTAACGCACTCAACAATTTATTCAGACTTAAAATGAGCTGCCCTTGACTTAAATGATGCAACAGATGAACAGACATAGAACATTAAGATTGCAAGGATACAGAAGATCATGATGGTGGGGAATAAAGAAATATGAGACACATGTCTACATGATCAATCTACTGGTCCCTTAGGTAACACTGTAAAGATGGATTTAGCCTCTGACATCACCCATAGCTTTCTAAAGAGTGATTTATTTATTTATTTTTTTAAGCTGCTGAAGAGCGAGCTACTCTGCTGTTGCCATCTTGGCAGTACCTGACTCCCCCAAACTCCTGGCTAATGCTGAAATAGTCAAAGAGGAGGGGCCCATGCCGAGCCAAGACTTGGGTGTACACTGGTTTGTGGCTAGAATACACTCACCCACCTGTCACTCAAAGTGGACATGCCATCAATTATGAAAAACTAATCCTTAATAAAATTTAAATGAGTTATATAAAAGTTAATACACAAAATTAGCTGTAGAGGCAAAACTTTTTTTGTTCTAGGCTGTAAACATGTTATCTGCTACACATACTGCAGTTTTTGGCACTTCAGTATCGGCTTCGGTGTTGGCGTGATTTTTCAGCCGCAGCACTTGCCACTTACACAACAGGAAAGAAATGGCAAACGCAACAAGATTAAACTTAATTAATATTAATAAAATAATTCATAAAATTGAATTGAATTGATTTTAAGTGTACTTTCTGCAATCAGTGGATTGAGGTAAGTAAAATTGAATTTTGATGGCAGGCTTCACACCGTGACCAAATGGTCTCGATAGTGTTGCCCTTTCAGAAAATGAAGATGGTGGAACTTTCCAAACTCTTTTCCTGCACAGAGAAGTGATGCACCCGGTGTGTTTTCACACTCAGCCTGTTTGGTTTGGTTCTCTGGTGCTTGGTGAGTTTGGTTTCTTCATCAAACTCTTGTGAACCAAACAATGCAAGACCACCTACAGGATTTTATAATCCTAGAAATGTATTGTAACAAGAAATCTGTCTGCTGACTATCAACTGTCCTTGAAGTGTTTTTTTTTTTTTTTAATTATTTTATTTATTTTGTATGTAAGACCCTAAGGATGGTGCTACGCTCGTGCAGGAATTTATCTGAGTTAATCAGAAAACAAAATGCAAAGTAGAAACAGTAAAAACGTCAGACCTACTGTGTCTGTTTTGGTTATCCACCATCATCAAAGTGAGTGTTTTGCAGAAATCCCACATAAGACTTTTTCTGTCAGAACCCCAAACAATCCAAACCAACTTCAGGACCCTTGGGTTGAACACAGCCAGACTTCCAGCACCACATATTTCATGAGAAATAAATTGTACTGTTCTTCTTTATGTGAGCTGGCTGTAACCCTGTGCTCTCCTGCCCCTCCCCACCACTGATTCTGTCCTTTGTCTTACAACAGCTTCCTATTATTTTCCTTGTGAAGTTCAGTTGGTGAGGCCCCCCTCCGATCAAAATCACGCAGGGACCTCTAGACTTGTTAACATGTCCATATCATGTTTTATATAAAATACAAGACTTATACATTTGTCCTTCTTGGAACAGCAGTGAACCAATGACAAATAAAAACTGATTTAAACAGTGAGGGATTCATATATCACAGACCTAAGGAAACAATCCTGTCCACTTGTAAGGACCAGGGGTGGGGCAAAACAAACCTGAAACCTTGTCAATACAGTAGCTTGTGCATTAGCACAACCACTAAGACTGTGTCAGCCACTGCCAATTCCAAGCTAACAAACAACATACAAATAACTGTACTAACTGTTCTGCTAGTCGCTGATTTTTGGACACAGTCAATTCCTCCATAAACTAAGTCTGGATCTGACTGAGGCTCAAACATGTGGCTGAGTCTCTCTGATGTTTCCTCCTCTAACCATCTGGATACTTTCTGCTCTTTCAGGTGTCTTCCTGGGGCAACCAGGTGGGAGGCTCATAAGGCCTGATCCAGATTTCTCAGTGAGGAAGTAGGAGTAGATGTTCCTCCAACCTCACTGGGAAAACCATATAAATCAGTTTAAAAGAAACTTTATGAGTAGCATAATACTACAATTACAATTCTATAAAAACCCAAAGCTGTATTTGTTGAGTGAATTTGTGACGTGGTCCACAAAACATCCAGCCATGATGTCACAGGCTCTGTCTGGCTGTGAACATACACTGACAGACAGAAACTCTCAGAAGTCCAAAGGTTACGCAATGATTCATTGTCTCAGTGAATGTTATTCTAGCGGATGATTAGCTCCATCTGACATTTGCAGTCAGTCCCCCTCTATTGACTGGCTAATTCTATTAATTCCTTCTTTGAAGTGCTGAGAGAGGAACTCCAAGGCTGCTCATTAGAAGGCCCTTCCATCCAGCAGTTTCATTAGCTCAACCCTTGATGGTTGTGTGAGTAAAAACAGCAGGGTGGTGTTTATGGTGTGAAAAATATTTGAGAGATGTCACTGGCATTATGAGCTCACAGTGGGTGAGATGAGTGTGGCTGGTGTCTGTGAGGTGTTGTGTCAGGGTGGAGGTCGGATCAACTGTTTCCGACCTTTAGGTTTGAGTCTGCACTTTTGAGGATTTAGTGTAATTACAAGTGTGATGGGTAGATTTGATGGATAAAAAAAAAAAAAGAGAGAGAACACAAACATCACTGTGGTGTGGGGACCTGACTTAGAAGAAATGGAAAATGGCTCATGTGTGAGCGACAGACGTGTCAGTCTAACACATCTGATGTCTGTTGTTTTTATCCCCATGTAATTTACCCTCTTTCTTTCCTTCATATTAGTTAGTTGCAGGATTTCCTGGGTGACTCATTAATCATGTATTTGCTGACTCAGTGTTATATTCTCTACACTCTGCCCTGGCAATGTGATACAGAACATAATTGCATGCCAACAACATATTTAATCACAGAGTCTGTGCGCTTTTGCGTTACCTGGAGTTCATTTGGTTATCACTACAATTCACTGATAAGCAGCACAAAAGAGATAAATCAGCCCAGTCTCATTCACACCTGGGAACAGCAAGAGGGAAGAGTAGGAGGGAGGGGGGGGGGGAGAAAAAAAGGCAGGCTTGTGCCACCTGACTGATGAATACACTCATGCATGTGGACACTTTGCTGGCGCACGGAGAATAACAGGGAGGGGATCTGGCACTTCATCAAGTAGACGTACTACTGGGAAATCACTGCGCGAGAGCAATGAGGATGATGCGTTTATCTAGCTTCCTCTGTGATGCATAACTGGTTCTGCTGGCCTCGCTCTTGCGGCGCACAGTGTGGCTTCAAACGAGCAGCTTGGATGCATCAAACATCCAGTGCTTTTTACTCACCTGACACATTGCGGGAGTTTGGTTAAAGCAAACAAACGTGCGGTTGTCAAACGTGTCTACTCTGACCTCTTTCTTTCCTCCTCGACCTGCTGTAGATATTTCATCAGGTTCCACTGCACCTAATCAAAGTTGTCAACATAATCTGCCTGCGGTGTGACACGGCACTCTCTCCTAGAGCCACAATAATCACAGACAAACCTGTGTTTGTGACATATCATGGAAATCAGAGGGCGAACCATTAGACAGTTCACAGAAATGAGGCATGCACACTCCAGTGTGTGAAGAGATTACAGCTCAGGGGCGCGTGCGGAATAATTTTGTATGTGTGTGAGTTAATTGGCAGCTGAAAAGCCTGAGAGGGAATATTCTGCGAGCCCAGCAAACAGTAACTCAGACCCAGGGCAACACTAATTATTCCAGGCTGCCCGCCAAACTCACAATATTACAGATTCACAAAGCCATCTTAGTGCATGTGCCTCCTCTGTGCTGCGTGGTGTGGCAGGGACTGGGCATAAATTGTCCATGTGAAGATCATCATGTACATACATTAATGTAACTCACTAGTCATTGTAGTATCCAGTGTAGCAAAGTTGTTTGTTCTGTATTGTTAAATCTCACTTGCATAACACTGAAGTAAGGACTTGCTCCTTGTCTCAGCTTCACCAACTCGTCCTGAGTACTGTAGATACTGTAGATGTCGTAGCTACTAGAGATGTGATTCTTCCCAGACAGAAGTGGGCTGTAAGAAAAACTACAACCAATGGCAAATTTGAATTAAAGAACAAGTACAGTAAACAGTAACATGTGGAATGACATGTCAACATGTCATCAGCAGCAGGTGCAGGTATAGCAACAGGTTTGTTGTGAAAAAACACACAAATGGAGATCTTTTCTTGCATTTGACCTGGATCAAGTTATAGACGACTTGAAGCCAGTGAGCAAACGCTGCCTCAGGAGGAAATGTCTCAAACTGATCGGAACAGCACAGAGACAGATGTCAGATCTGAACAGAGGTGAGGCTGAGTGTTGTCAGCTTTAAATTAATAACATGTTCATGTCCTGAAATGTTACTGTGAACACAATGTTCAGAAAGACTAATGTTAGCTTGTTTAAACCAATGTGTGCTTGGAGCTCACGTTAGGAGGCTCCAGCCATCAAATCTAACAATGACTTTTTAATGAATATTTTCAAACCATAGATCTGTCACCCTGTTAGTTTAGACTATGGCTTCTACACATGTATGTACACTACATGTATCAGCCTCTGTTCCCTGTTCTTTGCTGCACTGAATTTGGTAGAGACTACCAAAAGCCTGGTACAGTGACATCCTAAATATTTTGCATCTCTATACTATTTTAGAGATTAAAGTGAAGGTTTTCCTCTCACCTTTTGATTGACAGACAACTGACAAATCTCTTCCATTACCCCAGTTCTCAAACTGTCTGTGATCAACAGTTATTGTATCCAAGTACCCTTTGACCGAAAACCCAGCGAGGTAAATAAGATTTGCCTCTATTTCTGCTGATGGCTGTCAGAACACCAGCGCTTTAAGCTGCCGATTCAGTGGCAGCTCAGTGTGTGTGTGTATGTGTGTGTGTATGTGTGCGCATGCGTCAATGCATACGCGTGTGTGTTTTGGTCTGTATAGCAGGGGCTAATTATCATGGAGGAGGGAGGGCAGGGAAGGGTGTGTGAAGGGGGAAGGGAAATGAGTGAGAAGAGGACGACGGGAACAACAACCCCCCCACCCCACTTTCCAGTTCCCTATCCCTCGCATACTCCCCCACCCTCACCCCATCCCACCTCAGTCTGGCATGTCTGCCTTGCTAATAGAATAGCAGTGGAGCATGCTTGAAAAGGGGGCTGCTTAGAAAGCCTTTGATCAGCAGTCCCCTGTGACATCAATTAACCATTAATGTGCAGCCGTGGAGCAGGAAGATGGAGAGCTGTCCAGGGTCACCTCCATTCTGCAGCCACCCAGCCTGATAATGACGGCTATTTAACCCAGACGCTCTTACTGCACTGTTCTGTGTGTGCGAGTGTGTATAATGCTTTTGCAATAAAACTCTGCATGAGAACATTAACCCTGGGATATCGGGCTCTTACGATCATCATGTGCCTCCAAAAAATGTTATTATTTTCAGAATTGAGTTTAGAGTTAAGCTTGGCTGATGGAAAATATTAAACACACTGAAATGGATATTTACAAGATTGTGTGTGCAGAGAGGAGAAAGGTATCTTTATCTGTCCATCACCGTCCAGACTCCCAGCACCTCCGGCTCCATGGCTGCATACTGAAGCCGTGCACTCTGACAAGGACAGAGCTCTGCATTACTGCAGACAAACAAACAATCGTGACATTTTCTGTCACCCCTCACTGTCCGCTGATACATGTGCAACTGTTGACCTCATCGTTTTGCCTCCATCTGCACAGCTGTACGTGTGAGTGACATTAAAATGGAGAAAATCCCAGATGAATGAAACCATAGGCCTGTTAAGCATTCCCGTTTCTTTGTCTCTCATTACCGTCCTCCCCTCTTTCTCTCATCTGTCTTACTCGTTTGGCATCACTGTGTGACATCTGGCAGTGGCCAGACATCCCCAAGCCGATGACCAATGTTCTCCCATAACAAGGATATACGGCTCCATTAGCCTGCAACTGATTATTTAATAATTTCTTAGATGGCTTTAATTGAAACGGTATGATGGATGGTGCAGAGGTTTGCTCCCCACAGATAGGTCTAATTGGGCTTCTGTCCTGGGTGCTTCACCTCGGATCTGCCTGCTGCTGGCCACTTCAGTCAGGGGAACAAGTAGGACAGAGACTGGGTGGGTGGAGGATGTGTTTGGACAAAAAGAAAAAAAAAAAGAGGAAAATGTTTTGTTTTGACAGTTGGAGGGTCTTGAAGTGCACATTAAGAAAAACATGCATGATCCCACTGTCATAGGGAGGTCAAGGTCATGGTCGATGGTGGATGTGCCAAATCCCAGGCTCAGTTAGGTTTCTGCAACAAAATTACTTTGTTTAAGGTTAGTCAATAATTGTGTACATGACTAAATGTTAGTAAGTAAACTTAACCTTAAAGTGACAGTAGAGGTTATTTGATGTGTGGTTGTGTGAGATACCTATCTATAGTCAGTGTATTTACCTACAGTAGACTTTGAGATTTCAGATGAGAAGCAGACAGGAACATGTGGAAAGAAGCTGAACGACGTGCTGCTGTGAGAGTGGTCATCTGCAAAACAGAAAAAAATATCAGACTGAAAGATATCACTTGATGTGCATGCTTTATTTTGAAAATTTTTACACAAAGAAATGCCAACAGAAAGACGTGATATCAATTTAAGTTTTAACTTTATTTTGAATATTTCCATCTCTTTATCTCACCCTCAGTTCTCCTTTGGTGCAGCATATTCTCAACTGTTGATGTTTGAGTGTGGATGCAATAGTGTAATATGGTCGTGCAGCAGTTGAGAGAATGTAGTTACAAAGGGAAAGGCTGTTTGAAAAAAGAGAAAGAGGTGAAGTGCAAACTTAAATGGCCACAGAAAAAAGTCTATTTTTTAAAAACGTATAAGGCCTCGTCCCCGGCAGCTCATCACTCAGCTTGCCACTGTGCCAGTGCTCCTGCTGCTTCTCTAAATGCAGCGATCCAAATCTACTGCAGGTAAAACACTGACTATAGAAAAGTACCGTACACAACCCCACATCAAATACCCTGAGCTATCACTTTAATTCACAGCGTTTCCTAATTATGTAGATGTAAAAAAACATAAACAGGAAGGCATTATGGCCCTTTCAAAATACATTTGCTGCTCCAGATTAGTCATAATTGATGAGTTTCTACTCAGCTGATCTTTTCAGAAATGAATATCCACATCATATTAGATATCAGATTTGAACTGTTTGTTTCTTGGCATTTTGGCTATATTTAGACAATCAGATACAATGCAGGGCTGACATTTATAACTGTTTCAGGATAGCAGCACTGATGTATACGGTCAGACTCTCACCATTCTTTTAGAAGCTTTCATTGAGGAGCACAGTAAAGAAAGTCTTGTACAGTGACAATATGAAAATCAATTCTATGATAGCTGTGCCACAGTTTAAAAGATAATGGATGCCCAATAAAATGTCAAAATGACGATAGCATGAGAAAACAGTACATATGCTTTTATTCTCCGAGGAAGCTTGGAGCAATTTTAAAACAGACTCTGTTACTTGTGCTGCCATTAGAGTGAGGAATAATTACAGTTTGAGCGCAGAGCGGAGTGATGACATAGTATGTGTTACTGTCGTTTTGCCTCACGAGCTCTGCTATCCTGCTCCCCAAGATTAGCTAGGTCTCTAATCTATTGATCCCGTGGGAATGTTTCTCTATAAGTCTCTCAATGGCTTCCTACTTAAACCCTCATCAAAGGCTGAGGCAATGCGCCCGGCGAGCTGTTTATGTCAATACATTTAATGTGATGCACTTCACGGCTCGACTCTCAGACACCAGTGGTGGTACAAACGAATATATATATATATATATATATATCTCCAGCTAGAGACCCAAATAAAAATGAAATAAATAGAAAATAAATTCTCCCCTCTGAGGATGATGACGAGGAGCGCTCGGGGACAAGATCAGGGAAATGTAAGACAAATCCCAGCGCTGAGCTTCAATTCTCTTGCTGTCATTTCGTGATCCCCTCCCTTCCTTTCTTCTCCTTCTCCCCCATAAACACATTACCGCCTCACCATTCAGGCAGCCTCGTCTCTGTTGCCTGTCGTCTCTGCATCCTGCCTTAATGGTATGGATAACCTATCATGGTATTGTGCATGTGTGATCCTAACTGACAGTAAAAAGGATAAATGCCATGAATAAGCACTCCACCAAGCGTCACCTGTGACCTTTGGCACAAGGAGCTTGCAGCAGTGGGTGCTTGATGCGCATCAGTACACACAAACCGTAATCAAACTCGCACATCATGTACTTGTTTCTGGGCTGAAAATGATGCAAAAAAGGAAACAATAGCCTGTTTATGTCGGTGAACATCATAGTCAATGCTTATTGTCACATTACACAGATAAACAATTTTAGCAACTGAAATGATTCTTAAATTATTAAGCAAGTAAAGGAAGTCTTCAAACATGAACCATGGCAATCATTACTAATCATCGTTATAAGGCCAGCACTCCAACTAACTACATTTTGTATGCATAGTATACATACAGACAAAATGTAGTCAGCTAGAATATGTATGGACCAACATATGCTTCCTAAAGACAGATGTAGCAAATTTGCGTTTGGTGGGTCTGTGTGTTGACCCTGTTTTTTTTTTTGTTTGTTTTTTTTAATGCTTTGATTGATTGACAGGTAATAAAAAAATATCAAATCAAGTTCCCCCTCTGTCTTTGAGGTTTAGTTGTGATCCAGTAGTCAGAGCGTCTTTAGCTTTGGTGCATGTTGATCCCAGGTGAAACCGAATATCTAGCCAAAGTGAAGTTACGAGAGGATTTGATTGGCTCGTTTAAAGGTGTGCAGGGCTGATTAAATATGGGGTAATATGAGGCTGTCGACGGTTTGCCTCCACCCACACCTCCCTTAGGTGCTTAGATCAGGAGGATGAAAGGAGACTAGACGCCTAGAGGTCAAGTGCTGTTTTATGTGTTGTTTTTATTACTTATTAAATGAACATGAGAGCTATTGGTTCTGTATTTGTGTTTTTTATTTTTTTTTTAAATCACTACCAAAGACAACATTAACAAGAAAAAGTGAACCTGTCATGTTATATACTGACAAATTCTTTTGGCTAAAAAACATTTTTTGACCATTGGCAATGATATCCTGTTGATTACTATAGTGCCTCTTCTCCCTCACCAGTGTATTTAGCTTAGAAACCTAACTAGGCATGACAGACCTGTCAGGCTTTGGATTTTTCAGGATGCTGAGCTGTGTGACGCTTTATATAGAGTTTGGAGAGTGTTGTCTTTTTTTTTTTTTTTTTTTTTTAAAGGTCTATATAGTCTAAAGGTAGATGTCCACGTCTGCTTTGATTATAAAGCAGGTCCTATCTGTGCGGGGTTGTTGGGGGGCTGGAACCAATCCCAGATGACATTGATGGAGGTCAGGGTATGCCCTAGATGTATAGAGACAAAAAAAAAAAAACATTGACACTCACATTTATACCAATTAGAGTCCCTAATTAATTTAATGTACATGTCTTTGGACTGAGGAAGGAAGTCAGAGTTCCCAGAGAGAACCCATGCAGGCACAGGGAGAACACATAAACCACTGCACCACTACTAAAAAAATAAATCACAAAAGGTAAATTGTAATGGATCAAACTGTGAAATGTTGGGACCTGATTCAGTTTCATCATGTTTGGCAAAATAATGAGTCTAAACCTTCAGTGGTTTCCCTGTCTATCATGTCACCTTCCCGCCTCAGTTGCAAGCCTGCACTGCAGTGGAGTGTCTCTTACATATTACATCTGGTAAAAAAATAAAGGTCACGCTTTTATTATTTGCTCTCTTTTCCTCTTGCAATTATTACTGTGTGTTTATGCTAATCATGAAATGACTTCTTTTGTGATGTTCTCTGGTGTGATGAAAGAACGTGTAATCACAGCACATTTGACACCCTTGATAAGAACATATTGAAGCCGTATCAGTCAGAGAAAAGCCCAGCACGTTCCTGTTGCACGGAGCAGTGGACACCCTGCTCTAATCATGAGGAATACATGAGAATTAAAAAGTGAAACTACATCAGCTGTAAGATGTTTGACTCGCACTACTCAAGTGCAACTTGAGTGGATGAGATTTTTTGGTCAAATTTCGTCTCGACCTGCACTGAACACATTGTTGAGCTCATTCTGCTGCAGTGCTATAGGGAAAACGCATAAAATACTTTCAATGTCAAGGCAAAGCAAAAAATAATGAACATAATACACAATATACACAGTCGTGACCTACATGGTAAGCTCAGTGCAAACACAATAATGATTACACTGCGATAAGCATCCTAGTGGACACATTAGTCAGTGTTGTTATTTTAGTGGATAGGAGTTCACGGCCCATTTATCAGCATGTTTGGTGTCTCTAGGTTATCTGGGACGTAGAAAATGGCTCAATGGAGCCAGAAACGATATCATTAATTGGGTTTGTTGTTCTTGGGAGTTAGATAATCAAAAGAGTGAGGGCTCTGGTTTTGTGTGCATTGTGAGGCCTTGCCATTGATTTTTTTTTTTTTTTTTTTTTGAGTGTGTGTGTATGTGTGTGGTTGTGAATTTGCTTCAGGAGCAGATTCTGGTTTTCATTTCCTTGCTGCAGTAAGGTGGCGTCTGGAAGCTGTCTTGTAATTAATCTGGCTAATCAATGGTTGATGCCTTGGGCACATGTAAAGAGTTAACTGTTTGAGAAACACCTGTGTTTTTGTGTGTGTCTCAAGTCAACTTTATTTGTACAGAGCACTTTTCACACAGAGCAGGTTTAGACTGTACTCTTATAATGCGTGTGTGTGGCACGTTTTACTATATTTGTGGAGTCCACAAAGCAGAAGCTGAACTATATTTGTGGAGCAATATACTAGACCCAAGTTTTAACTGCTAAGGGTAAGAATAGAGGTGGTAGGGTACAGGTTAGGGTTAGGCATTCAGTTATGATAGTTAAGGCATGGAGTGGTGCAGCGGTTAGCATTGTTGCCTCACAGCAAGACGGTTCAGGGTTTGATCTCGTGGCCTTTCTGTGTGCAGTGTGCCCTGTGTCTCCCTGGGTTCTCTCCAGGTACTCTGGCCTTACCCATAGGTGTGAATGGTTGTTTCTATATGTCAGCAGTATAGTAGACCCTGACCTGTCCAGTGTGTACCCCGCCCTCGCCCAATCTCAGCTGGGATTGGCTTCAGACCCCCTGCGACCCTTAAACAGATGGATGGTTATGGTGAGAATAATGGGCTGAGGAATGCATGGTCCCCACAAATATAGTAAGACAAGAATGTGTGTTTGTGTGAGATGCCTTCAGACATATCAAGATAAGAGAAGCAGAGAGTTTCAAACATGTGAAACTCACACTTTGATATCAGCTCCTGTTGAGGAGTGTAGATGAAGGTATTCCCGAGGTCTCTGATGAAAGTTGCCATGTGGCTATAAAAGCCGTTACTATGGAGACACTTCATTACTCTTACTCTGCATAAATGAGTCAGGATAAATTAGAAATCCAATTTGTATTGTTTGCTATGCTCAGAATAGATTACAAATGTATCAACCAGCTGATGCTAATTCGGTTGGCAGCCTGTGTTGTTCTGATGAGAAAGGAGAGGAGTGAGGGGGCGGTGTTGGTAGTATGTGCAGTGTTGTTTGTCATCATCTTTATTTACCTTGCGGCTACTCCACAGGCTTCAAGCATATGGCTTATGATAATTTGAGTCCATATCAGGTCTCTCTCTCACCCTGAGTCATTCTCACTTCGTCTGTGAACCAGCACCAGCCTTTTATTCACTTCACTTTCAGCATGCACTTCCAAATCTGATACTAGTTAGATCATTCAAATTACCATATTGCCCAAAGGTGAAGATTCTTCCCTTTTCTTTGCCTGTTCTTATTTTTCTACCAACTCTACAGAGAGGCTGCACAGGGAGGAGGTGTTGTGGATGTACTGTTTGTAATGTTAATTTTATATCCCAGTGGAATCTGATAGAGCAGTTTGATTGTTATTCCTCTCTGCATCAAGGTCTCGCAGCAAGCGTGACGATGTAGAGAGAAAACTCACTATACATTGCATGATTTCCAAGGCAAAATATGTTTATCTCTATCTACCAACACTCACTTTTATGGCAGAGTTGTACACAGACACAGAGGGTCTGGATGTTAACAGCAGCCCATTCAATCTTACACAAGGGGATAACCTCACTAGGCCTCTTTAACTAGGCATTCCATTAACAGTCTATGTCTAATTAGAGGCTACAATTTCAACCCGTTTCTTCCAAGAGAAACTCTCTCCATTCAGTGTCCTGCTGGTAAAAGAAACACTGGTCTTAAGAGAGGCAGCTTCAATGGAGAGGGACTTCTACAGAAATCCCGCACCATGAACAGGATCGGATATGAGGGCATTAGTGGATAGCAGTGGGGCCTTTTTTTAGACTGCACACCACTTTAGATTCTGCCAGATATTGCTATTCCGTTGTCTAAAAAACCTCACCAGTGAGCCATACTCTGCATATGTTGCTTCATTACTGTGAAGACACACTTTAGTTTGGTGACTCAATCCCTCCTACATGGTCCTGCCTACTAATGCAACAAGTTTGCATCTTAAAATAATATTACATGATTTTTTTTTTTTTTTAATCTGATGTTTTAGACAGTAAAAACATATAATATTGCCAAACATATAATTTATATTGTGGGAATTATGCTCCCAGAGAGCCACTAGTTAGGTTAGCTTAGCATTTAGAGAGGAAGCATAATAAATGGCTCTTCTGGCTCTGTCCAAATATAACAAAATACATCTACCAGGCATCTGAAGTGCAACATGATAATCAATGAAATATCACCATATTATATACACAGAAAAATTGAGGTGAAGGAACTGTCCTTTGTTCTAAGCTAGGCTAACCTCAAAAGTTTAGCCTTGTCAATGGGAAAGTGTGTTTAAACTGGCACGGTGACTTGTTAACATAAAGGGTGGTGCCAATCTGACTTCTAACTCTCAGCCAGAAAGTATATAAATATATTTTCCAAAATGTCTAACCACTTGTTTAAAGTTAAAGATGTGTAAGCTATAGCCTAACTCAGTGTAAAGGGAAAAGGACACAGACTGGGTGACAGTTGGTCTTTTCAGGGTTGCATGTTTCTTGATGAATAGTTAACTTTTATTATTAGTGTAAAGATTTTTTTTCAATTCCCCAACCCCTGCCTCCAGTCCTCCTTAGCTTCTGTATTGTCATTATTTAGACTGTGCTGCCAAGGGTTTCTGTACACAAAGTGCCACTGAGGCATTAATGTTTCATAAACCTTCCAATAAATCTTGTTCACTGCAACTGGACAATCTTCACTGTACAGCAGTGAAATTACTTGAGTAAATGATTGTTGTGTGGTGTGTCAACATATAGAAACAAACTCTTGATTTGCACAGCCAACCAGGAGCTATTGCCAGCACTTGTTTGTTTGTTTTTTTTTTTTTGTTTGTTTTGTTTTTAAGCTGTAAACCTGCTGTAGATCATAAAACATAAAAGCTGAGCCCAAAATTGCAAGGTTTCAAATCACTCTGACTGGAGAGAAACCTCTGCAGCCACATTGTCCCAGGGCCAAATTCAGTGTGTCAAACAACAGGTCCTCTCTCAGTGCTGGTTTTCCTGCCCAGTAGGGCCCGGTGGGGCAGGAAAACCACCGAGAAGATGTTAGAACCTGCTATCAGACCGACTTGAGCCCTGCGGTCTGCTGTCTGGTCACATAAAAACATCAGGGAAGATGTGAATGAGCGTATATGGACTGAGGTGGGAAGCAGTATTTCCCTTGGTTTAGATCATAAAAGATCAACCTCTGATGTTTCTTTCCATTTTTCCATGTGGTCTTGTTGTTAGTCTGTTATTTTCTGAGTCTCTGGTTGCTTGTCTCCTCTCTTCTCTCTATCAGACGTGGTTAGTCTTTGTATTGCAGATGTTCCTTATACCAACAAATGCAACTAATTCAGGACTGACAATAACATGTTCGCTCACTGTTTTCATTGATGTCTAGAATGGTTATTTTTAGATGATGCAACACTTGCCTCATGAATTGGCAAATGAGTTTAGTCAGGATTAAATTAGGTCTTGGAATTGCACACTAATTGGAAATTACAAAACGCAGCGCAAGTGTTGGATCCAGAAGCCTGTCTGAGCATGTGTCGCTCTGCTCAAGTGGGATTTCATAAGCATCATCATCAGGGTTTTCACTTTAACAATAGATTGGAATTTAAACTGAACCACATGTGAAAACAATTCAGTGTGCCACACAAACACAAAGTTAAGAAAATTGTGTGGAATTACAGTCTAATGACATTTCCAGAATACTTCCAGAATAAAACCATTTCCTGTCTCGAATCTACTTTTCTTTAGTTGGGCTGTATAGACCAGGATCTTAATACAACTTGACAAACATAAAATTTGCTTTAAATCAGAACAGGTGCATGAACGTCAACATGAACTGTGGGAAGAAAGTTGAAATGATTGTAGGTAGAGGGGTTACGAAGAAAATATGCTGTATTGTCACTGTGAAAATCAGATCTCTAAATATGTGAAATTTAGCTGCACATTACAGTACATTGATTTTTAAAGTCACAACATTGCTACATAGCCAACATTAGCATTAACAGCACCTGACTGAGTTCAGCATCAAACCCCAGCACTGGAAAGCAATGCCAATGTTAACTTTTCATCTCCATCACTGCTTTTCTTTTACTGAAGTTAGCATGTTAACCAGCTAGACGCACCACTTCAGGATTTTAGTTTAGCCTTAAGTTTATTATGTGGGGATTTCTTACATTTCAGGCAATTTCAGGATTTGGGATTTATACGGTCACTGCAGCCATCTTGTTTCCTTAACTGCATCACTCTGTTATCCTCCCTCTCTCTAGTGCCAATTTTCTAAGGTGGGGGGAAAAAAAAAAGTCCAGCGTTAATCTCCGTGCCATATGGGTGGACTGATAGATGCTGTGATGCTAAGTGGCTCGCTCAAACCGTGCTGGCACAAAATAATTATAATTTATGAGGCCAAACATTGCGATTCATCACAGACCATGCCTTTTCAGGCAGCCATGACACATCATTATGGGGTATCGCCTTTCTCTCTCTTCTGCTTCCTAATCCAATTGAGGAGTGGTTTCATCCAAACCTAGCTCGACACATGCTATTGTCTTTGGAAATGCTGTGCAGTAATGGCTTTGACCTGTCAAGATGTAGACTGAGGGACTACTAATGAAGGTTTATGTGACATGGTGAAGACACTATTAGGACATCCTTGTGGCACCATTGCTGAGGCCCAGCAGGAGAGAACTTCCTGTGCTGTAAAGACTTAAGTATGTGTGAGCAGGCATCGTATGAAATAGTGGCTAATCATGTCATTACACCGTCCCTTTCAAGTGAATATTGTTGTGACTTTAAAGCCACAGATCCTTCTAATACAGAATTAGTTCCCATTTTCCATGCTGCTTCATTTTAAATAACGATTCTCAGCTATTTTGCAGCTAAATCAGTTCCAATTTAAAAAAAAAAAAAAAAAAAAAAAGGGAAGTAACCATTAGTTCCAAAGCAATAGAATTAAATGAACAATATTTCATTATACTTTCTTAGTGCATAACTATGGTCTTTTGCCTTACAACAAAAAGAAAGTGATTTAAACATATTAGAAAGGACAGAAATCTCATTTCATTTGAAACTTTTTTGTGACCAAATATTCATAATTTTTTTATAGCAGTAGCTGGATATTAAGTTTAGAACAACAATTAAGAGAAAAATTAAAGTGACTGTCTGCATCACAAGAATGAATTCACTAGCTGATTAGTTCAGGATGCAGCTGAAATGCTGCCAAACAATAAAATGTTGATTTGCAATTTGTCAGAATGAAATTCTTCATTTCCAAACCACAGCTCAGGCCAGAAACCCCTGCTGCTGGAGAAGTATTTATTAAATTCATTGGTATCGATCAACAACCTATCAGACTCTGTCAGTCTTACTTATTGCTGCTTAAATCTTTGTGGAAAAGCAAAAGGATCATAAAATGTTGACCTCAGGGTAAGTGTCCGTTGAAAGTCAGCATCATGGCAGTGTGTCATTTATGAAGAGTGGAGGTGCTCTGAACTTTAAGAGGACAGTCGGCACTTGTTTGCAGCTCCAGCCAGGTTCCAACTAGGCTCCCAGACAGAAATGGTATCCATTTGCAGGATATGTATGTTATGTGCTGCTAACCCAGCTCTGTGATTCCAGGGTCCGTTTAAAGCTTTTCCATCCAAATATGTGTTAACTTCTGAGGGTGGGAAGGCTGGAGAAGTCTTTGATTAATTTGCAAGTTTTACTTTTGCCCTTTTTCCCCTTTGTATGTATGACCTACTGCAGTGCCTGTCTGAGACCTTGTAGTGTGTGAAGTCAAAAATCAATGTGGTTTAAAAACCCCTGAAGGCATCAGAAAGCACAGTCAAGAAATGTCCAGTATTAGATTTCAGAAGACATTGTGTTTGAAACCTTCTGTCCTGTGGGTGACGGTGCCAGCCCTGACCAATATGCTGCCCAAAGCAAGAGTTTAGTTGATGCCCCCCTTGCATTGTGGCTAATTTCACTACCAAACTCCATACTTACAGAGTGCATAGCTTTGTCTTTGTGATTTTCTTTTATTCTAAACAGAAAATGTTGCATCCGAAGAGAGAAATATGAGACCATGTGGTTACATTTAAATAATACAAAAAAGAGAAGTAGACGAAAAAAATATGTTTAGTCAAGATTAGATGAGGTTCAACTGTATTGTCATTGCAATGAAATGCAGCATCTAACCAGAGTGGAAAGAAGCAGTAAAGTGCAGTGAAATAAATAGCATATGAAAAATATGTGAAAGCTAAGGAATGGAGTAGAGGCTTTGGGCCCTGCATAAATACAAAGGGACATTCACTCTGTTCATTCATTTATCGATTCATTTGTGCTGCGTGCCATCCATGTTACCTTTCTTTTGACAGATTAACCAGAAGACTGAAGGTTATACATGTGGACATCAGCCTTGATGTTACTGGCTGGGAGTAAAAGAAGATGACACACAGCATAAAGGAACTAGTTCATTTCAGTTTAGTGACTGTGTGACTATTACCAGCAGAGCAAACCCTGACTAACCAGATGTCAGTAAAATGTATGACACCAGCAGGTGGAAACACCTGAAAGACTTGATGTCAGTGTTTCCAAATTTCCCTGATGAATTTAAGGTGGAGAAACGTTAACCAACGTTAACTCGAGCTACTTATTGATTAGCAAACCACATTACTATTGTTAGTGAGTTAACACTCTGATCCAACAACAGTAACTACTAATGCAATAAACGATTCCTTTCATCACATTACGTGACTGTACCTCTGGCTTGTTCCCGGTTTTCCTCCACGTCCTTTCTTTTTTGGGATGAGCATCAAAGCTTTGGTCGTTAACATAATGAAAGAAAGTGTCTTTTCTGGGGTCATGTCAGATAACTTGCCCCCCAGAGAGCAGGTAAAGTGTAACGAGGGGAGGGGGCGTCAAACCCAGAAAAAAGGCCTCTCGGTTATTTAATAGGCTTTGGTATGTAGTTATATTGTTGTGTGGCCTTATTACATACTAATAATAAAATAATGAAGTAACAGATGTAATAGTACAAGTAAATATTATAAGTTAAACATTGATTTTTTTTTTTTTCTTCCCCCATTTGTGACGCCTCCTACAGATGATGGCGCCCTGAGAATTTGCCTCTACTGTCTGTCTCAGACCTCTGTCTACATCTGTGATGCTGTTTTATCAACCTCAGTAAACTACATCAAATGACCATCACTTTCGTGAAGTTACATCTCAGCTATTCAACAACAAAGACAGTTCAAATATTTTTAATGCAGAAAAAATGTATTTAATATCACAACAAAACTTCAGTCAATATAAGAAATGTAAAAACAGTTTGTCTCATGCAGAGCAGGTGGAGAGGGGGTATGGAGGGAAAAGGTATTGAGGGAGAATGGGGTGTGAGGGGGAGGGATGAAGAGAGAGGAGAGATTGACTGAGGGAAGGGGAAGAGAGGCGGGGATGGTGGGGGGAAGGGTTCAGGAGAAGGTTTTTTTGAGGATGCTGTTTCTGGACATTCGGTAACCATCAACCTGCTCAGACAAACAGCTCCTGTTCTTTCTGCACAGGTTTCTGAGTCTGCAGGCCTCTTTTGTCAACTCCATATCGTCCTGTTTCTGTGCAAAGGGCCCAGGCGAGAGCCTCTTCTGCAGCCACTGCAGGACCTTGGAGGATCTTGGTGTTGCTGGGGAAAAGATGATCAACATATGAAAAGATGCAGCATTAAATAAGTACAAAACGCTATTTGGAAAAAAAAGATAGAAATGAGTTACATACTGCCAGACTTGAGGTTTGTTGTTTCAGCAGGGGGCTGGTGGTTGGGTGGGTGGAGCTCCTCTGGAGCAGCCTCTCCCACCCAGTTGTTGATCAGAGTCTTTCTTGGTCTCTGCTCTCTCACCTTGGAGGTCAGGGTCTTAGCGCTGGTGTCAGCTGCCTCAGCCTCCTCACGCCTCCTCTGCTGCTCCCTCTTCAGATCACTCAGTGTGAATCTGGGCCTAGTGATGGGCTCCTCCTGCACCATCATCACCTTTTTCCATCGAAGCCTCTCTTTTTTCAGTTGCTCCTTCTCCTCATTTGCCCTCCTCATTTCCTCCTCCCTTTGTTTAGCCTCCTGCCTCCTCTGTTCCTCCTCAGCTCTTTGTCTCTGACTTTTCAGTCTTTCAATTTCTTTGTCTCTCTCCTCTTTTTCTCTCCTGCTTCTCTCGAGTTCCTCCTGAGCAACTCTTGCTCTTCTCTCCATCTCCATTTTCCTCAGCTCTCTGAAGGTTTCCTCTCTGAGATGTTTCCTTCTCTCCTCAGGGGTCATTTTCCTGATGCTCTCAATGCTCTCCATTTCAGCATGGAGTTGGCTCTGGTATTTCAACATTTTGCTCTTGGTCACTTGTGCAGGTTGTTTCTCTGTGTGTGTCTCTTGCAAAGGTCTTTGGCAGAGTGATGGCAGCAGACAGGAGAACAGTGGCCTCAGAACAGTGGTGGAACCATGACACAGTTCCATCCATTGTTCCATATGTTCTATAATTCTATCACTCTGCTGCCTCTGGAAACATCAGTGTCTCTGCGTAGATTTCCAATGAGAAAAGATGTGAGATGCTTCAGCCACTGTAAAAAAAAAAAAAGTTCTCCAACAATGTAGAGTCACAGAACAATAAAGTCCAGGGTGTTGCAGAGGCTGAGGCATCTTGACTTATGGGTTGAGCTCCTAAAATACAGGATCCTACATTTCCCATAATACAGTTCCCCCCACCTTGAGTTTGTAACTCAGGCTTTGTTAGAAATGTGTAGTTGTCAAGCTGTCACTGTCATTTTATCAGACTCTTCCACAGCTGCAGAAACATTATATTAGTTTTTACAGACTGAGATGTGACTCATGATTACTAGTAACTTGACTTAGACATGTAAGATTTAATTTTGTATTCATCTAAAGACTCTTCTTTGTGACTTTAAATTCAGTCGTTCAAATCTGATGTGGACAAATATGAAACAGGTAGCCATCAAATGGGAGAACTTTGTTCATTAAGACATGATGAAAGATACAGGCAGGTAAAGTGTAATGAGCCAGGGAGGGGGGTTGGGGGATGGCAAGAACCCCGAAAAAAGCCCTCCATTATTTAACCGACTTTATGTAGTCATATTGTAGTAGTAGTAGTAAATAAAATCAGGAAATAATAGTTGCAATAGTATCAGTATCATTTGTGGCGCCCCCCACGGATGATGGCAACCCGAACATTTGCCTCTACTGTCTATGTCTCAAGCCGGCACTGGTGTGTGGTGTCAGATTCACATCAGTCCCAGCAGCACATGAGCTGAAACCTTATTATCTCCATTGCTGTCATGTGTTATATATGAAAAACATAAGGCTAGAGTGAAAGGGGGGTGGGGGGGAGGAAGTGGGGGAGCTGGGGCATCAGCATGGAAATAAAAAACACACTGCATCTCAACCATTAGTATGTATCCAATTGTGGGTCCCCTCTGAGCTTGATTATGTGCAAAGCTCACTTTCATATTGAAATCAGACTTCATTTTAAGTGTGTGTGTGTGGGGGAGGGGGCGTGGGGTCAGGGTCCTGTCACTGACTCAGTGCATTTGTAAAAAGGGCAATTGCATCAAATTGATTGAAGAGCTGTTGAGACTGGTGAAGGCTCCTGCATTCAGCATGCAGGCCAGTTTAATGCATCAGTTATCCTTGTATTGCTTCACTCCACTGTGTTTTTACCACTGATTACACGTCCCACCCTCCAAATGTCAGAAAAAAGGATGAACCCAGGCCTCTGCGGCCGGGGCGTCCTCCATTTTGGCTCCAAGTTGTTTTGCACAGGGTAATCTTCTTGAAGGACAGAAGGGTCAGTGGAGATGAACCGTGTATCGCCTCCGCCCCGTCCCACAGCGGCGCATGAAATAGGACCTCTCCTTTTGGCATGGTGGTTATATTTCCATGTTAGGGAGCACCTGTCTCCATGGTGCATTTATGAGGCGCTGCACAGCTGTTTCAGAGGTTCCAGTGCACACACATTTTCTATGTGATTCATGCCTCTCCTCCCTTTTTTTTTACCAACATTTGTACCTCAGCCTTTTAAATGGACTCAAACCTGCTATCTTACCAGTTAACACAGATATAAACCTCTTCCTGTGCTCTATCTGTTCTGCCAGATGGCTTTGGGTGACATTCTCAACTTGTAGTAACTGAGTGAGCTGTGTCATGTTGGCATGTAGGACAAGATGGGGGTGAGAGGTGTGACACTGGTGAGTACAGTTTGACACAGGACAAGGATAATTGTCTCCACAGGTTGGTGACATTATGATCTTTCAAAATAAAGACTTATGTCCTCTTCTTCAAATGAAATATTAAAATGATTTAAGTAAAGCACCCAATAGAGTGGTGACATTGCAAAAATCCACATCTCGTGCACTTAGAGGAGAACGGTGGCAAGGAAGAACACAGAGGACATGAGAAAAATGTTGAAAGGTTAAAGAGAGCAATTGTTGGAAGCACCAGAGCTTTGTAATTTCTTCCCGGCTCTGTTATCCAACCCATTGTGCAGCTCACACGTGTCTTTTTTATAAAAGTAGCCATTAAACCAAAATTGCCAAAAGCTTTCAAGTATTCAGGCTTGTGCATGTTCAGTTATTGTTCCACAAATTTCACATTTCAACTTTTGAAAGATGACTGAAGGCTTACATGACGTCGGTCATGGTCATGTACTATATCAAATTTTACAAAGGCCTTTTAAAGTGGTTCAAGAAGAACTGTTTTCACTATCTTTGCACTTTTATTTGGTTCAGTGTTGGCAATGAAAACAAGGATATACTAAGAGGACAAAGGGCACATTGTCTCTGCCTTTGAGACGTGTATCCCTGGCCCAATTACGTGGGCTGTACAAGCTTTGGCTGCATTGTGATCAGCAATTACTTATCTCCACCCTTCTCCATCCTCCTGGTCTATCCTCCCTCAGCTCTTTGAAGCTAATAGAAATTATTTACCTTGGTAATATGGGAGCCCATCCTCCTTTGATATAGGCCCTGACCAAATGCAGACTGATTGCATTTATGGAAGGACCACTCTCAACCCATAAGTAATGTTATGATTTGAACTCCTTCATTTCATGGTTGTTTCCATTTTATACAGCAGCCCTATTTACTTCTTCCATCCTTTTCCATCGACTTGCAGGTTCCTTTTCAGGGTTACATTAATGGGGTTCTGTTGTTATGGCTGCATGGTTTGCTCCATCTCATCTTGGAAATAGGCCTCATCAGAGATTTGATGAGAACATACTAATAGGACAGATGTTTGGAGGGAAAATCAATACAGATTAGCTATTGGGAGGTATGGGGCTAAAATGACACTCGATGCCTAAAATAGGACGAGTGCATGGAACTAGGCAACTCTTGAGTATGATTAGCAGCACACTGCTCTCAAAAACATATTTTTCCAAAAAGACTTTTTCAGTCTATTCTCCAGCAGCTTGCAGTAAGAGCACCATTTTTTTGGTTCAACCTTTTTCCCAGGAACTGCTTTAAACTCTAAAAACATCTGCTTTGTTTACAGAAGGCAGTAAGTTCAACTTCAAGGTCTATATAGGTTTATACAATATTAGGGTATAATAGATTCTTTGAAAGGAAAAGCCATTTCAGTCAGATTTAATTTAAAATTTGGCATCAGCATTTGTACAGTGTGACAACGCTTACAGTTGAGGCAATAGGCCAAATCAGATGGCACGTGAATGAAGACGCCTTTGCCTGATTCATCACCAGACAACAGCATAGAAAATGTGAAACACTGCTGCTCATGACATCCTGCTTGGCCTTTTGAACCAAATTCAGACACCAAAAGTAAAGCCACAAAAGTAACAGAAGTAAGAGAAAGAGAGGTCTTAAAGAAAGAAGAGCAAAGTGTTGAGTTGTGTTCACACTGCTCTACCAATGCATTTTAAACATTACTGTCACACAACTGTACTGAATGTACACGTGCTAATATAACCTCTCTGAACAGACCATAACTGTTTTAGAAAACCTCATACACAATTACAGCTCAAGGGGCTTGAATCAACCCAGAGTCCTATTGGGTGAGGAGGTTATGGGAACATTTCAAAGGCCCCCTCTGATGAAGAGCTACTTTTTTTGTTCATTTGATCATTTTTATATAATACAAGACATATAATGAGAGAAATTAAGTCAATGTCATGACTGTGTATTTTACCAGTGACGGTCTCAGCAAAACAGGTTATATGAGTATGACTCTCTGGCTGTTAAAATCTAAGGAAGAAATCCAGTTAACTAGCAGGGAGAAGGGGTGGGGCTAAATAAATCTGAAACCTTGTAAGAGCCAGAGTTTACAATAGCAGAACTAGTAACACTATGTCAGCCGCTGCCAGTTACAATCCAACAAACCACTTACTTAGGCCTGATCTAGATTTCTCAGTGTGCAAGTGTAGATGAGCTTCCAGAACCAGTTTTTCTTTTTTCACTTTTGATTTGTTTAACAAGGTTTTTACATAATATGAATCATAACAAAGTACACATCTGGAGAGGAACCTAAAGGGAGGGAGGAGCTCAGATAGACTGGAGGAATGAGTCTAAGTCTTCAATAATTGGTCTAAATTAAACCTTGATGTTAGTGAAAGTACAGGAGCTCCTTTTAGAACATGAACAAGGACGACCCCGCTGAAGTGCCTGGAATTACTGGTCATGCAATTGAAATTATTTTGGAATGCAGGAGGGTTTGGTTTACACTGAAAACTGCAATGAGAATAGACACAATAATGCAATGTGACTGTATGTGCTGTGCATCTGCTGTACATCGATCTGCTATGGATTTAGTCTTTAAGATGTTGATGCTTGTTTTGAATCTGTCAGTCTCAGTAGGTGCTGATGGATTGCTTTACAGCACAGAGCAAGTTAAACAAGTTTCTCTCCCTTTTTTTTTTTTTTTTTTTAATCCATCCTTATTTTCTTTTTATTCAAGAATATCAGCATTTCGGCTATCAATTTGCAGTTTCACATCTTGCCCTCAATTTGGTTTTTAGTAGGTGTCAATATACTCCATATTTTATCAGATATATATTATGGTATAGTTGACTTTTTCTTAGCTTAAGGGTAGATTTTTCAGAATTGATGAGCACCACCACATGCCTCCCAGCTGTGTTTAACAACCACGAATTACAACATACAGATCTCTCATAAGAGTGGAAAAGAAAAATAAAGTAATTCACATATAGTAAGAAAAAGATTAAAGAAGTGTGATAGATGCCTCTGAACTATGTTCCTATATGTTCCCTTTCTTTGTTTATTAGCTTATTAAAAAAACATCTCACCTCTTGTCAGATAATTAAATGTTATTGAAGTTGTCAGATTTAGTAAATTTCTCATCTTTGTTCTTCAAAGAGAATTTGACTCCCTCCTTCTCCAAATGTTTTATTACTCCCATCAGATTCAAATGTGTGGGTGCAGTTGAACTGAAACAACTGAAATGCGTTTCTGTTAACATGCCATTGCTCTCATACGGCTCCTGTGAAATAACTGCATTACAGTGTAAGTGTAATATACACATTGGGGGATACAATGTGCATTTTATATATATTTATATATATATATATATATATATATATATATATATATATATATATATAAAATACCATAGATATCCAGCTCTTGCCTGTATATAAAAGCTCCATGTTTATCTCAAGATCTTAGTTCAGCTGCATGTGTGTATCTCTGTGACCTTGTTAATTTGTTGTCTGTATTATACTGAAAGCTCCTGGGAGCTGTAATTAAATTCCTTGTGCACTATGTGTCAACGAACTTTACTTGGCCAATAATAGGGAATCCGACTGTGATGGTAATTCAGAAAATAAACAGGTGCTTTTTGTGTGGTTAGAAGGCCAAGTAGTAACAAGGTCTAACAAAGTGAAAAGTCCCCACACCCAAAAATAAACTGTAAACCATCAGCAGCTTTCAAAATTACTGTCAAGTCTGAAAGAATTTACAAAAAGGCCCCTGAACATTGCTTTCTCAAATGACATATGTAAGTGATTTATGATCTGACATCGCGATTGGCCAGATAGTCCTTACAGGGCTGTTCAATGTTGTTTATAAGAGTAACAAAAATGATCTTCTATCTCTATGGTTTGTATGTCTTGGAAAGGATCGTGGTTGGGTATTAAAAAGCTACTTGGTTATGTTAATGAAAAGATTTAGGTGAAGAAATGGGAAGAAATTCGTTTTAGTTGGACATAAGACACACGGCAGTCTCCACCCTCAGCTCCTCTTCCAACACTTAGTGGGTCTCAAGCATCTTCTGTTTTGTTCTGCCATCCCTATGGTTTTGGTAGATTTCTCTCAGATGATGAAAACTTTTTGGTAATTATTCAGGAAGACTGTCTTCATGGCACAAATCTGCCACAAGCTTTTACATCTTATAATTCACCCTTTATAACCTTAGAGGCTGCTTTTGAGAAGACTCTTCAGTGACTCCGCAGTAGGACCAAAGCATAAGTCTGGTACCTTACTTACTCAGCAGGAAGCTGCCTTTTAGCAAGTGGACTTAAATTAACCCGAATGCACTGAATGTGATGTCTAATTCAGTAAGTTTTGTTGGTGTGATTGGAGTTAGCTCCTCTAAGGTCACTGTGGGCTGGGAGAGCAGTGTGTTTGTGTTGTGTTGAAGTGTACCTTTGATTAGAAACCTAAGAGAACATGTAATTTCTGAGTCCTCACTAAAAATTAGAACAAAATTCCATTTTACTGAAATTATTATGCTAAAAATGACTAGGGCACTCAAATCATTTCCTTTTTTCTTCTAGCGCAGATGTAATTTTGGCATTTGGAAATTCTTGAAATTACACACAAGACAGCATGAGGGGTGAGGTGATGGATAAATCAAAAAGTAAATCAGCTTGTTCTGCTATCTTTTCATAAAACCAGGGAAAATGCTGGTTAGGGTTTGGTCTCACTGCCACTCAGATTTCTCTTCTCAAAGAGAATTGAATTTTCTGATTAAATTTTCTGTTTTTATCAAGGCAGAGCTTTTAACTAGCTTGATTCCAAGGTTAAATGTCATAGTAATAAAGCAGTGTAAAATGTGAATCTTTGTTTGGCCAGATTCATCTGCTTCATGATGAATACTTTCAAAAATTAAAGGTCCCGTAGTTTACACTTTTTTGGTGTTTATATTTTGAAGTGTTCATTTCCATAAAAATATATATTTCTGGTTTTAAGGCTGTGTACATTTCTCTGAGCACATGATCAAAGATCACATGGAAATTTATCTTTATGCCATATGGGACCTTTTTTAAATGTCTGTGTTGCTTTGAAACTGTAAGTCTTTTACTTTGAAAGCTGGTTAGTGTGTTTAATTTAAACTGTACAGGTTATTGATGAGCATTAAAATGTACCAAAAATGGTATAAATGAGTGAGTTGAAAGCCCATAGCTGTGTATTATGCCTGATCATAATACTCGGTACACCTACACACCCACACATGCAATAATGGACATTCCTCTTTTTCATTTTTTTCTCTCACATGGTGTTTCCTTTGTTCAGCTCCATCTCTCACATCCTGAGCAATCATGGATGTTGGATATCCAGTCACCTTAGTACCACCTCCCCCAAACCGACCTAAACCCTTTGATAATACCAGCTAGAGTTAGTAACATCCTGCTAACATAGTCAGTCATTAACATTTTTCATTCAGAGTGCCTGTCAGAGTCTATTAGGCCTGTGCCAGAAGACCTGAGAGCATCAGGGGAAGGTACCTGGTGTCTGGTGTCAGACCCGTCAAGTCAAACCAACCCCCACAAGTCTGCTTCCGATCTTAATAAATGCAGACAACCTGAGCTTCAAGTACCCAAATCAATGGAGCATGGCAAGGTCAACACGCAGTCTCCTACTTCCAGTTACAAACTGGAGGAAGTGGGTTATGAGTGACTGGGTGAGGGGGGTGGTGGAGGAGGTGATGCTGCTGACAGCCTCCACGTCACCTATAACCACCTTGATGTACAGGGTTGTGGTGCAGTGATATGATGAGGTTGGTCAAGTTGTGAATTATTCAAACAATAAGGCTCCAATATTGCTTTCAACTGGCCATCTCCAACAGAGCTGCAGGCTTTGATGTTGAATTTGGCCCTAATGTTCTGTAAAGGATAGGTTTTCAATTTTTTATGTCTGTCATGCCAGGCGCTCATGTTCACTGAAACTGTTTTGCTTGCTATAATCGTTCCTCTCGTTAAGACGGGCCTTTCTGAAGCACTTCCATTGTAAGTGATGAAGACAACAACAGTCCTAGCTTCATGAACAAATACATTTCAAGGTTTAACTGAGGCGTATGAGACAACAGCACTCTGAATTGAACAGATTAGGTTGGTATCTTCCAAATTTACTGTCTTTTTGTACAAAATTCCCTCTTTGTGTTACTATCCACCCACTGCTTCTCAGCACAGAAACACTGTTTGCAAAACAGGAAGAATTTAGAGACTAACATATATGGTAAATGCTCATTTGGACGAAACGTTTTCAGTATACATGTGGGTGTTGTTTTAAGACTTACAACTACAACTCTTAAAGGGAAATTACACTTGCATAGTTTTGCTTATCGACTTTGGCAAGTTATTCCTGAGATCTGGTTCATTTACTTCTACATAACTCACAAATTGGAATCATTTGCCATTTTAGCTTGAAAAGTGACTCCATTGATTAATCAGTAATCAAACCAGTTATTTTTCTTTCAATTAACTAATCAATGAATCGACTCATTGCTGCTGCTGCTCCACAGTAAAGATCATTGTACATTGGCCCAACTTTGACCTTCATATTTGCAGTAGTATTGCACACAGTTTCACTTTCAGTTTTACCTCCCAAGTCTCAGCATTTACATTGTCCTGGTCAGAACGTCATCATAATAGGCAACTAAATTTAACTAAAGTTGTGACTAACTTTTCCTAAAATATGTAAAGTCAACATTTTTTACACAAATGTCAACTCGTTACTGATTCATGCGTGTTTGCGGAAACATTTTGTCCTTGAAAATCATGCTGCTGTGCACATGTGTGCATAGACAGGTGCCAGAACACCATCACAGTGTGTGTGTATGTAGATGTGAGAACCCATCCTTTTCTGCCTCTGTCATCTCTCTCTGCGTAGCATTGTCCACAGGCCTCAGGTCTCAAACTGTCACTTACTGGGAGGGATGGTGAAAAGGCAGTCAGATGCTTCTTTCTTTGGCCGCGAACCTCTTTGTTTCCCCACGGTTGAAGCTGCTGAATGGTGGGATACCGGGATGTGCACTGTGATACTGCAGAGCACGCTGCCCCAAGGCAAGAGCATTATTCATTCATTCTCACATAAATGTGCATTTCCTAAATATACAAAAAGGAGAAATTGCGGCGCCCAGAGAACGGCCTCTTGCAGAGATTGAGGCCTGTGTAGTCATTTGTCAGCTCCATATGGAAACCTGATGGAAAAACATGGCACATTGGAACATCTCATCATTTCAGCTTTCCTGCTGCAAAAAAAACATCACAATACAAGCAGTATTGTGTGCCCTGACAAAAGATGAAAGGCGTTTCTTTGCGCGAACTGGTATCAATAGAGTGCTATAACAGGCAGTGCTCTTTCCCCACTGTTTAGACGACTCAAGTCACTCGTGCAAATTTCCAATCACCACCGTTAATGCTTTCACGCAGAGGGGATGGGTGCAGCTATTTACCCGTGTGGTTTTATTTGTGAAATATTTTTCAGAGGGAGTCAAATGTAAGTTTGAAGTGAAATGGGTTTCTGTGGATAGCCAGTGGGATTGCTTTGATGGCTGACATATTATTGTGCCGCGTGTTATTGTATGTAGGTTACAAAAAGCTGTTCATCCAGAGGCTCAATCCGACAAGTGTGAATGCATCGCCCATATGGATTGTGGGGTGGAGGCGGCCTGATTGCATTGCATGCAGTGACAGCTTACATGCACATCATACGACTTGTGACAGGGATTTTACTTATAAATTAACAGTAGAATTGAAAGTTCACAGACAAATAATTTATCAGCATGAAGGCAGGCTGCAAAACTAGGACTTCATATCCCATGACTATGGCTGTCAACACTGCATTTTAATATTTATGGCATCTCATGAACTCATCTGGCGTCAGTGCTACTGTTTGAATTCAAGACTTCTCTACTTTTGTTTATTTGGGACTTGCAATCAGCGCAAATCAAAACGGTTGGTGAGGAGGGGAGGGCGAATGGTGGGGGTGGGGGAGGAAAAATAACAAATGAGAACAAGCGAGACCGAGAGAGATAAAGACTGAGGGACAGAGAGCGATGATAAACACTCAGTGTCTGTGAGATGACCGTGGGAATGGCAGCTTGTGGCAGCAGAATACATTTGAATGTGGTTAATAAATAACTTTGTGAACCGGAGCACCTGGCCCAGTCTCCAGTGTGATCCGGTGTCACGGCGGGGCCTGCGCTGATTATTCACTAACCTTCCCGTCAAATGAATGTCTCCTGCTTCCACACTTTGCCTTTTTGCTCATCTGCTGTGTGGGTGAAATGCGAAGGCGCTGTCGTAGGTGGTGGGAATAGCTGCACACATTCATATTCTATAGACAAACACAAACCAGGGCTTAGTGAGAGATCCTATTCTTGCTGAATTAACAACACCATGTCCTATGTGATACAAGAACGGTCTCAGGCTAAAAGGAAATATAGACTGCTGTGATTCTAGAGTCCATTGGGACCCTATGCCAAAAATGGCCAAGGGCCCCTGCTATCATCATTCGTCACCATTATGTAAAAAATCAAACACCAATGAAAATGTAGGGATAGTGATACACAATTTTTTTTTTTTTTTCATTGTTCATGTTAGAATTTTTAAAATATAAAATAAAGGACATAAAAAACCACATAAATTTCAAAATATAGATTATAAAGAACCATAAAAACCTAAAAAAAATAATAACTTTGACGGTTTCTCATTGTAAATAACCCAAGAAATTGTGCTGGCAACCGTGCGTTTGTATGTGCTGCCTTTAGTGAAAATTGTTGGCAACACTTGATTCTGAGATGTAGTGGCAAATTGTCCATTGGTTGTTTGTCAGCCCTTGGGGGGGGCACAGTGGAGGGGGGCACTGTAGATGTATATTAGTGGCAGGAAGTGGCACAAATGCGTTGAGCTACATTGTTCTACCCCCTCAGTCAGATAGACCCCAGATGATATGATGACAGCTTCCTCATCATCACGCTGCCTGGGAACAGGATCTAGGCATAAAGTCATGCCTACAAATCTGGGTTAGATATTAACTATGTAAATACCCCCCAAGCTCACAATTAAACGTGCCCCCCATCTATCCACTCTACCTTATTTCTCTTTCTTCTTCTTCCTTTATCCCCTGACACTTTCCCCAGGCCACGACTCCTGCTCTCAGGGCAAACTGTGCCCCTGCTGGGGGAGGGTGAAGAGCAGGGGCCTCCCTATCATTAAACTCATTTCCTAAATCAACAGGGTGCACTAATGAGAAATTCTAATTAATATTCTAATTATTTTTGTAATTGCCTGTGCCAAGTGATTATGTGCAGGGCCAATCCTTAATTCTGCCTCAGCAACAGATAGGCATTAACAGCTAAAGTTCATATTCTTAGTGCTCTCCTCAACATGTTAAACTATCAAGAGTAATTAGAGAGTCCTTTGATGATAAATAATGCCCTCACAACTCATTTAGCTTAAGTCTACATGACGTTCTACCTTATTGTGCACATCAGCATGCCCGAGGTCATGCAAAAGTGCATGTGGGAGCTGTTAAAGGGATTGAATTTTTTATTTTTTTTGTATGAGGTAATGATCACGGATGTTTAAAGGGTCGGTTCACTCAAAAAAAAAAAAAAAAAAAAATTCTCATTTACCTCTAATGTGATCTAGCAGATAGTTTTATCAGGAAGAATGAAATGAAAGAAATTCCATTTGTTGAATTCACAGTTAAAGCACTTAAAAATGACATTTTAAAGTGTTAATCACATTTAGAATAAGAATCAAAACAGCATCTTAGGGGTCTTTGGGGGGGGGTACGGCTGTTGCTCAGTCAGACAGCTCAGTCATTATGTTTTTGGTCGTTTATATCTGGGTTATGGGGAGGACAGACAGACAGATGTAACAGTTTTGATTGAAAGTAAAAACCACTGATTCTGTTCAGCTGTTCTCACTGAGGCCTGTGGGTAACAGGGACAGTGTTTCTGGAAAGATACTTTACAAATCTAATTTCTCAGTGGTTCAGCGGCGCCACAAACAAAATTCTATTTACCTCTTGTATTCGGGTGGAGGTGGAAATCTCAAAGACAGCAAAAATCTACACGTTACTGAAGATTGAAAGATTGTTTTTTGTTTTCTCTATGTACATGAACCGGCCCTTAGGGAACGATGCAGAACATGACTTTTGTTTTGACAGTAAGTGCATTTCAGCCCATCTTCTGTCCTTGTCTTCTTCTTGTCTTTGGTTCAGTACTATGCTTGTTTGCGTGTTACAAATGCCAGGTGTCATTCAGTGTGAATCCCATGGCAGGAATGTGTTTCACGTCACTCTGTGCTCACATGCTAACAAAGCAAAAATCCATTCATTCATTGAGGTACTAGTGGTCAGCCACTCCACAGTGTACCTTTTTAACAGCAGTTCTAGTCAAGGCAACAGAATTTAAACCAAAAACTGAAACAGGCTTCTCCAGACTGCACCCAGGAAAATGTGCATAGAACCTGTTCAAAGGTGATTTCTTTTTTTTTTTTTTTTAAATATATACTTGTGCGATCTGTCAGTATCACACTGGCATTTTTCGTTTTGCCTCTTGACAGTTGGCTCTAAGAGTCTGCTCACTTTAAACTCAGGTCTGTTGTTCAGATTTATGGTACGTCTACACAGAGGGCATTTCAGCTGCATTTTTCATCTCTTCCATTTTAATCAATCCAGCAGTTTACACAGGCTGTGTAATGGTAGATTTTACTTGTGCTGTTTTTACGCTTCAAGTCTGTCTTTTTCCACTTTACATTCATGAGTACAGTGATTGTGTATTGGGTCTGAGGGCTATCTCTCAGTGCTGTGGCTGAGTATCTGCTGCGTACTGAAGCTGCTGCTGCTCTGCGAACAGAGGAGCAGGACATGGAGACGTGGTGTGAGGAGCATATCCTCAGTGGAGATTCATTTCAGCCTATCTCGGCAGGCTTGCATCAGAGCCAAATGTTTAATGTGAAAAATATCAAGACATACAGTACTGAATGAAAACAATAGTTCACTGCTCTGTATGGAAAATAACATATTGCTCTTCACTTAAAAGCAGTGGGTGCAGGGCATGAAAACAAATACAGAAATGATATGTGCCAATGTAGCATGTGAGGCTACAAATCTGTGTTTCTGTTTATCTGTTTATGTCCATGTGTTTATCTATGTGTGTGCTGCCATATAGAGGGTGGTCTATCTGTTATTGCCATGTGTGTGACTGCTGATAAGACCCACACTTATGGAGCCCGGGGGGACTTTGTTGAAAACATTCAAAGATCTTAAAACCAGGCTCAACTAAATGTGATAACTCATTTTGCCACATGATTATATATTAACCACATGTACAGCAATACGTTCTTCATAGTCCGGAGTACTCCTGCCAAAGCTCTCTCGCTTGGACCAAGTGTTAACGTGCAGATGCTCGCCAGATTCACCGCGGTTGAATCGCCGAGAGCCATAGCAGGGGGCCTGCTGTCCACCCCAGAGCCGTGTAAGGCGTCCCACCATGACCACAAAAGCCTGCTAAGCGTGGACTGGAGGAGATCAGTGGCAGATGAGGCCTTTGACCAATTCATCTGGACGTGGAGGAGGCAGAGAGGGAGTCACTGACATCTCAAGGCTCCCCTCTGGGGGGAACGTCATGGCTATGTGTGGACATGGCAGGAGCTGGGGAGACAGACACAGCATCCCTCCTCAGAGAAGATCGGATGAGATCAAAGGAATAGAGAATATTTCAGATGTGCTGTGTCTTTCCTCGAGGGGTTGTAGTGTCAGCCTCATATCGACTGCTACATGAGTTTGTTCTCCATGCTGAGCTGTGAGGAATCAGCCTTTGTCAGCTGTTTGGATTTTATGTTTAATTTTCCCGTGTTTTCTCTTCAGACAGAAAAAAATCTGGTCATGTGAGGTTAATTGACGCATAATTTTACACTTGCTTAATATGATTTTACACCCTGCTGCTGCAGTTTGACTAAGCTCTAGCCAGACTTGTGTGTTACTTTGTCAACAAGCAGTGAAAATGAAGAGTGGAGACGCTGAACAGTTAACTTACCCACTGTGATAATTCCTCCCAGGGTCAACTCCAGCTATCTGCTGAGCCGTGAGCCACAGACATTCCTCGTAGAATTTCCCCCTAATACTCTTATTTTTCTATTTGTTTTTTTTCCCCAACCATTCCTGTATTTCTTTTTCTTTTTACTTTTTGTATTTATCTGTGAGCTGTGTGTCTTGTTTGTTGGAGGCACAAACTGTTTTGCATTCGCTAACATACACAGAGCATAAATATTGGATTAAGTAAACAAATCCAAGGAGCTCACCTCTGAATGATATCAGCGAGTCGGCCTTTGGAGCCAGCAGGAATGCCACGGTCGCAGTCTTTACTTGAGACTCGACAAATGAAAAGAGAGAGCGGGAGAGAGATGGAGGGAGAGAGGGGGGGAGAGAGAGTCAAATGGCAGCCTAATCCTCCCAGAGAGTTATCTCGCAGGTGTTTTGCAGACTATGCTCTCTTTGGAAACTTTGAAATCGGGCCAGGCTTTCATGTGCCGGATAAGGTAGAGGGTCTGCGCCTGGCTGTTTGTGGGCAATAAACATCAACACAACAGTGCAGGACTCCAGCTCACAACTCCACTTAACATGTTATTCCCTCAAGCTCCTTGTTAGGCAGTGGGCCATGTTGTTAACTTAAAAAACAATCCCAGCAGTTTCCTTTGCTTTGTTCCTTTTGTTGTAAAACTGAAAGGGATAAAAAAAAAATTGCATCCTTGAACGGAGCTTCTGTTTTCCCTTACACAGGTAATCACGATTCACTGAAAGCTGCAAAGAGTCCTCTAAAGTAATTTGAATTGATGTCATTTTACCTTCAATAATTAGCTTACAGCATCATCCCACAACACCCATATGCATATAGAGTTACATTTCTCCATCTTATTTGCACACATGTTCCTGACTTCATTAGGATTGAACGCTGCACATAGATTTCCTCCCTAGAAATTAGCCAGACTGTAAAAGCCAAGATGAGAACAGACCCATGGCCCCCTGCAGACATCCACTATTGGGTGTCACCGAGTTTTAATGGCCCAGTTCATCACCAGGCTTCAACGACAGTGGACGGTCTGGCAGTGTTTGGTTTCCTCAAGAGGATGTGCTGTTTTATTGGCCTCCTCAGCACTGAGTTGTTCCCCTGTGCCCATGTAATACAGCAGCGAGCACAGGGAAAGGCCCCCCCGTTCTCCCTGATTAATCGGCATTGTATGTTTCTCAACGCTAGCTTAGTGCTCATGTTCCATATTTTCTAATGGTTATGGGTGCAGTCATTTAGAGTGCTGCTGAGGGAGCCATCACTCAGGATGTTGCATGGCTGAAGTGGGCCCAGGCATTATCGAGCGGAGCATGTGCGTATGAGAGCATGTCTGGCAGGAGGAGGAGGAAGGATGATGCACGGGTGTGTGTGTGTGTGTGTGTGTGTATGAAGCAGGTTTGTGTGCCCGTGTTGTTTCACATCCAAAAATAGCAAACATCAGTTTCTCAAAGTCTTTCAGCAGCATGAATTGTCCCCAGGAAGCAGCTTTACTGAGCCGCCCTGCTCACCTTCTGTTGAGGAAAAGCCCAAGCGGCGCTTAGCATCTCTCACCAGGAAACAGCTAACTCATTCTGACAGCGTGGGGCACACATTAGATCCAAGGGAGAGGACCATTCAGAACGTTTGGCTCCCCGTGGCCCCACATTATGGGAAAGGGACGTGGGGGCTAAATGACACAGGCCATGGTGAGGAGCAGTTTTTTTTTTTTTTTGATTACATTATAATTCCCACAGAGGTTGGCAACTTCCAGTGTCTCAACACAATGCCCAAATTCAATGTGGCATTTCATAACCGTGCTCTCTTTCTGGTACTGTAGCCGTACCGGATCTGTTGAAAGGAGCAGCTCTCCCTGTCTGAGGGGCTGGGGAGTTGTACATATTAATCAGTGCCTTGAAGATGATGTTTTCTGAATTATATGAGGGCGGTGCACCAGTGACATTGCGAGCAATGATTTGTGGGAATGTCAACGTTAATGTTGTGATATTAAAACCAATTTACTGTCAAAATATTGAGCTGGAAGACAGACAGGCCGGTCACACGAGTGCAAACTTTCACAGCAGCATCAATTGATTTCAATGAATCACTGGATTCAATTGTTGTGAACTTGTGGTTTTGACTAATATTAAACTGTAGACAGTGTTGACCTTTAAGGTAACAGAGAGCTGAAAGTGCAATGAGCTGTCATAGCTGTGTTGTACAAGTAATCTGCTGAGTATAAATTACTCAGCCAGAGCAGATGTAAATATAAACCATGAAGAAACATAATTTGAAAAAAACAGGACAAGAAAAAAAAAACAAAAAACAAAAAAACACTTGAATGAACTTTTCTACTCAAATTCTGACCAGTGTTGGATGTGTGCAAGTTTGATGTAGTAGCCGCTCATTAAAACAACTTCCAGAAGCATCATGTGATACATTACAGGCCCTAAAACCATCACTCGCCATCATTAAGGAAGCAGCAGCTGTAAGCATCACAGACGCCTTGTATTATTAAAATTTGATCTGTTTTGTTCATTAACATGTTTGAAAGTCTTGGAGAGATGTATGATGAAATTATTTTATTAGATTCACGTGCAAGGAGTCCACATGAAGTCATACTGGTCAGCCTTAAGAAACTAAATAAACTCAATGGGAGACTCCGAGGGGCCTCAGGCAAAGAAGGTGATGGTAGGCAGATTGAGTTGCTGAAACCAACTTTACAGTTTCTACTCTCGTAGTTTCACCAGTTTACAGTTTTTCACAAGTTGTGAAGCTAACAGTTAGCCTGCCCTGCAATTGTACTAAATTACAAGTTATCAGCCTGTTGACTGTCAAACACTGACAAGATCATGGCCTCATCAAATTAAATGTAACCTGACACAACAAGTGTTAAGTCTCACTAGTGATGTAGTCACTATGACTGAGACTCGTGGTGTGTTGGATGACATCCGGCCAGAGTTCATGTGAGATAAATCTGATGCTATCATTCGCACCACTTGTTGCTGTACAGTGTGTGAGTAATTTAAATGCTGCCTCAGAATAGGGCGCCCCTATAGCTGTGTGGTTAGGGCACATACCATTCATTTGCATTTATCAGTGACGGGTCCCTGGGTTGACATCAGGCCAATAAATGAAAGAAAAAGTCTTTCCCAGGTGACACTCTCCTCTGCAGGCTCACTAAAGTGGTGAGCCCTGCAGGTTTTGGGAATGTTTGCGGTCAATGAGCTGTTTTTGAAGTTATTTGGTCCTTCATCTGAAAATGATCTTGCAAAACACTGGTTCATGGTATGACCAGGGCATCAGGACTGAGAATTTAGTACCTTAACAACACAACAGGAATCCTGTTTATCAACAGTAGCACGTTTTACTGGGGCCATTAGCAAGGAGAGAAAAAGAAAGATGCAGTATTCTGTAGTAGGTAGACAGCAAGAGTTATAAAAATTTGATGTTCTTGAAGCCAGCAGCTAGATAAGAAAAAGTGATTGAATAAGACTGAGGGAGGTGAACGACAGACAGCTGAGTGGGCTTTGTATTGCACTGTATGTGATAAAAATAATAACATTTGAACCGAGCACAAAGGGCAGATTTGACATTATAGTGGTGTAAGGGGCAAAAGCACAGGTTGTACACCTTGGAGCCCAAACCTACCTGCTTCACTAGTCCTCGCAATCTCACCTTCCATCAGAGAGAGCAGGTTTATACATCTCCCCACTGTCACTTTTTTCATTTCTTCCCCTGACTCAGATCAGCGGCGGCAGCAGAGTCAATAGAATTCCAAAAACATTGGGTCCATCCAAGCAGAAAATGTGCTCCAAACACTGCCCTCCTTTGGCCAGCGGTGATGCTGGGTCCCTGCTTTGTGAGAGGTTATCAGCTGGAGCAGAGACAGCAGCAGCTGAGGCCTGTTGGTCATCCAAGAGAGGGCCAGGGAGAGAGAAGACGTGGCTGATGGATATCTTTAAATTATATCTGGGAGACAGCACCTGTGTTTGCCTCAGTGAATGTTAAAAACCTCTCTGCTGCTGCCCTGTGCCTTGTCACACTATGGACAAGTAAAAATGGTAGCAGTAATGTCTAGTGGCTGGTCAGTCGCTCGCTCAGTGGGTCCATCACTTAAATCCAGACAATTATATTGCATCTGTCGGATGGATTGCCATTGAATTTTGTTCAGATATTGAAGGTCTCCAGAGGACGGATCTGGCTGACTTTACCTCCGGTGCCACCGCAAGGTTGACATTTATGTATCAACATTTATTGAACCAGTTGCAGTGAAATGCATCTTATCCTGTGTGCCTGTAGACTCTTGGCCCAGTCCACGCGACATACACTTCAAAACAAAGTCAATCAAGTAAAACCATTTGCTATTATCTTTGTATTTTAAACATGTTCCTGGGTATGTGATTTAAAAAAACAACAACAAAAAAAAACCAAAAACTACATGAATTAATAAGGGAAATATTTCTTAAAGGTTTGTGCCAACTGTTCATGTTGGTTTGGGAGTAAACAGCACAAGGGCTCCTATTTGCATTGAACTAATGCAGGTATGTTTTAAATTAATGTGTTTGGTTTTTCAGCATTTACTACTTAAGTAACATTTCAGGAAACGGTACTTGGCAGGATATGTGTCTCTTCTGTCCATCCTGCTCCTCCCACATCTGTTCTACCCCCCTTCCTGCCCCCCCGTCTTGTGGTGATTGCCTTGCCTGCTATCTCTGGGTAGCAGTTCTGTTTGTGCACTGCCTCTGTATGTCAAAAAAAAAAAAATGAAGAGCAGCCTGTTAATTTTATGATCTGTCACACGTCTGCCTTTCCGCGGCGTGCAGTAGGCGTCTGGGTCTGGACTCCCTTATCGCTCCGTTCATTCCTGTCCACTCCTGCCCACCCCCTGCCAGACTGGAGTCATATCACATATCTGGGAAGCAGGACTGAATTGGTTTCCACACGCCATTGAGAATAGGTCAGCTCACAGTGAAGATTATTTCAATGCTTTGACTTTGAATATAGTTCAAACCAGGAATGGGGGCAGTACACTGCACCAGTAATGAACTTGCAGACTCACACTCCAACAGCAAGAAATAGTCAAACTTTGCTTATTAAATCCCTGCATAATCTAAATACTTATTTGTATGCAGATGATGTTGATCGCTCAGTTGCAATGTAATTCAATTGAACAGTGATCCAAGAAACCACTCAGGAAATGTAATATTGCCTTGACAGCTATGATATCCTGTTGAGCTTCCTCATTCACTCCAGTCACTTTAGTTTTCTGCGTTCACAGAGGGTGGGGGGTTCTCAAAACAAGCTTTCATCAAAAGGAGAAATGAGAAAATGATCTACGTGACACTTCCTCAGTTACTAAGGCTCCTGGGAGATGTTTCATAAAGCCAGAAGAACTCTGTGTGTGTGTGTGTGTGTATCTGTATGAGTCAAGTGTGTCCTTCTCACATATAGGTATGTGTTGCTGTGTATTCTCAAAAGACAATGTTAAGTAAAATTAAGAAAAAAGTATATAAACAAAGATGTTTGGAGCATTAAAGGTCCACTCAGTCTAAAGGTAGATGTCCATGTCTTCTTTGATACCATAGAACTTAGACCTGCTTTATAATCAAACTTCAGAAACTGAACCATAAGAATAGCTGCCATGATTTCTGTAACTTTGTGATGTCACAACAATGCAGTAATTGTATATTTTAATTAGATCACTTAGTCAGTGATCAGTCAGCTAATCGGGGAGACTGAGAGTCTCTCCTCTGATTGGCTCACTGACCTGTTGCTGCTAGAGCAGAAAGAAGCCTGAGAGAGGAGAGTAAAACTACACTGAGATGATTTTTAGTTCTTAAAAACACAAACATATCTTCTTGATATCAACACTTCAAATAAAACACAGGCAAAGTGTAAAATGTGGGACCTTTAACAGGCCTTTGTACACTTCAAACTGTGCAGCCAGACAGAAGAAACAAACTGTGCATTCCAGAGCTAACGGTGACCTTCCCATAACTTGTTTATTGGAAAGTTATTACAATGTTTACCTTGTGCCTCCTTGAATCATTATCCAGAGAAGTCTACTGCTTTTACAGATAACTTTATTTACACAAGGCTATCTACTTACATCAGCACAGAAATAGAAATTTAAGAGCTGTATAAATCCAAAAACATGAAGCACTCAACTAATCCAAGCTTTGTAAGGCTGAATTAGTAATCTTTTATCCAGATCTACAATCTTAAACAAAGACACTATATCCTTCTCTCTTCCTGCTTGACAAACACAGAGCAGGTGGGCCACTTCGCTGTGTAAATCTGAAGGCTGTCCACCAAAGTTGCACACAGCCGCAGAAATTAGGAGGAGGCTTTGTCTTGTCTGAAAACGAAGACATATTCAAAGCACTTCAAAGCCAATGAGCACACAGACACAGAAAAACAATCTTCACTTAAATAACTGCAGATGAACAGTGACATGTGCACGGCAGCACAGGAACATTTCTGGTGAATGTTTAGGAGCTGGATGATTGCCAGGAAGCAGACTTTTTTTTTTTTTTGACTAAATGGCGACTGTGGTAAGTCGTTCTGGGTTGTGTTTGTGGAACAGGATGACGCGATACTGAGAGTCAGATCAGAGCCTCGCGACGACTGCCTGGGGAGCCGGGGTGATGATGTATTAGGTCCCTGAGTTTTTCTGAGATGGCTGAGCCGCAGTCGCCAAGACAACAAAAGCACCCCTGTGCCAGAAAGCATTCCTTCTTCCTCCCACTCCCATGGACTGCTAATAGGAGACAGAGCGACAGACATAGCAAAGGAAGTGGAGAAGGGAGGAAAGATGAGAGCTCTCCCACCCATTTCAGAGTAGTTCCCACATACTGGGCCTTCAGTGGGAGGACTGGGCCCTTACAGTTGTTTGCCAAATGTTTTGTTTGGATCCATTATTGTATCTCAGTTTTCCCAAAGCTACTTAATTGTTGGAGAGCATTGAGACACGACTACAAACAGTTGAATGCAGACACAATTGAAAAATTCTTTCAAGGTTTTCAGCAGGTACAGAAAAGCTCATTTTGTTCCATATGAATGAGGCACTGCATTGTTCACAATGATGAACTGTAGCATGGAGCTAATGCCTCCAGTGGCTTCCAGGACTGAATATTCATGTTTCCACTTTCTGAAATTTATACGATAAGATCCCTGGTCCAGCAGATGTTCATCCCGCTGTTGGTGGCCTTACCCCATTGTTGCATAAGAATAGCAGACAAGAGGAAAGAAAATGGCAATTGTGTATCACCAACACATCTCTAGACAGAGGGTACAACATGTTTGTAACAGGGGTGGAAAGATTTGTTTGTTAGGGCACTTCTTTAGACTCAGGACTGAGGGTGGTACACTTCAGAGGCCAGATGGAAAAATATGCCAGGCAAATAGAGCAGAAATGCTATTGTTGTGGGTAATGACTTTCTGCTGGATTCATGCTGAGAATGTGAAAGGCAACCCCCCCCTTCTCTCCTCCAGAACCTCTCTCATCCACTCTCTCTCACTGTCTTCTCCCCTCCTCTCTAGACAAAGTGCACAAACTGCAATGCACACAAACAAATAGCCTGGCCAGAAATTCACTGCAGCATAGATGCACAAACGTCCAAAACACCAGTGTTGATTAGTGGTTGATATGGTTGATTTATATTAGCACCTACAATGACTAAATATAGCGTTCGGTGTGTAATAACCAGGTGCTATCCCATTGGGGGTGGCATTAGAGCTTCTTATTATCCCATTATGCCCATGATGCACTTTTCCTGGGTCGACGCAAACAATTAGCATCATTATGATGCTGGCTCACAATATTTCCACGCTGGCTTAATTAGGACTCCAGCCACAGAGGCTAACCATCAGTGGTTTGAGCACAGGCTCCCATAACAGGTGACCATCTGCAACAGACACTAAATACAGAGGAGAATTAAACAGCACCGGGCCTTACGTCTGTGTCACATGGCTCCGATTTAGGTAAAATATAGCCATCAAATTTTTATTTTTACTGTAGCTAATTCTGTGCTTTGTCCAGCTCTGTCAATTCACACAATGAAAAATACTTAAGAGATACTTAAATAGCCAGTATCTCATAAGATAAACTAAAAGAAAGAAAAACATTTTGGAATGAACAGGAGAAGCCCTGAAGGCCTGTTGAATGAAGAATAAGAATCGTATATAAAAGCATACAGTCACACCTAAACACAAGCAAGGCTGCCAAGAGGAGAAAGCAATTACATTTACCATGTTATGTACCTACACATAAAAACATAAAGGTGTTTTATGTTTCTGGCAATCATGAATCAAATGAGGTTTGAAATAAACAGCACAAGCACCTCTGAAAGAAGCCCTGTCGCCAATACAAAGTGCAGCAATGGCTGCTTAGTGCCAAAGATGTGAAAAAAAACAGGAAACAAATGTAATCTATTGTGGTCATTTCACTGTTTCTATTACACTAGGTAGTGTATCTGGCAGCATTTCAGCAGTGCGCTGTCAGTCAGAAGAAGCTTCACCCCAGACGTGCACATTAACTCCACACAACACTCTACTGTACACCCCAACCTCTATGACCTGCTTTGCTGTGATGAGCAAAAGAAAAGCACCGGAGGCAAGGAGGGGAGAGTTTGTCATTACATGAGGTGGGGCATTTGTTTTGATTTGGAAGAAATAGTTTCTGCATTAATGGAGTCATTCTGTGGCTCGTCTCCTGCTTCAAAAGAGGGAAAAACAGAAGGCTGGGGAATGATAGCCGCAAGCTCTGTCTTCACATAAGAGTCACATAGGAGTGTGATAACTATACATTATTGTACAAAGCTGTGCACATGATATATATATATATATATATAGTGCACAATATGCACTTACTTTGCTACTCTAATGAAACTCCTGTGCATTTAGCAAAAACAAGAGCATTATAGCAATGTTGTCAATGGTAAAAATAACTTTACATGAACATGAGTAGAACAACTTACGGTAGCAATAAAATATTGACAGTAGTTAAACCTCAAAATCTCACAATTACACGAGAACATCCATTCACATCAACAATTTACTGTACAATATCACTCATCTGGTATATTTTCTCCACTAACATATTTTAAAACAAATACGAGTGTTTTAGCTCCATATCAGAAAAGATCTCCGTTCATACTAACGCACCTGAAAATGCACACACAACCATCTCGTACACTGAGCATGCACGAGCCAGTGTAAACAGGAAGCAGATTGTCTATTTTGGAGTTGATTAGTTGCAGAAAACACTAAAAACGAGGAACGGCAAAGACAGATGTAGCATTAAACTGCTGAAAAACAGTTATAACATTTGTCTGTTCTGGTCCTCAAAAGCAATAAAATAAATTAAGCCAGTTTGACTCAACTAAATAACTGTTCTTTAATAAATATGATCAAATAAATAATACTATAATATTAGTTTATAACTAAATAACACTAAAAACCAATGCATATTTCCCAGAATACTATGCTTCTTGAGGTAAAAAGTGATGGTTAATTAGTGAAATTGAATGTTTTTAATATGTTGCTATTGTCCCTGCTCTATGCTGCAACTGTTCACAGGATTGGGGTCAGTTGCAACATCCGAATTCTTCCATTCAGATAAATATTGTAAATGATATTTCGTATGTAAAAATCTTTTTAATTACAGTTAAGTTTAATACGTAAGTAATAAGTTTAATTGGTCTGGTCCAAACAGTCTCTGAGTAACTCAGATAAAGTGTTGCAACTGTCCTCATTCTCCCCTCAAAAGTGTGATTACATGGAGTAATCCAAAAGACAAATACCAAATCAAATCAACAAGAAGTTTCCACACTTGCATAAATGTCCCTGCTGTATACAGTACACTGCACCAAACTTGGATTTAACAGCATCCCTCCTCCTCCAGTCGTCTAATTGGAGAGTTTTTGGAACGCAGGGAAACAGATGAGCTCTGATGATAATCAAGCTGAAATTAGCTCAGGGCCGCAGTCACAGGTGCTGAGCCCTCAAACACAGAAACCAGAGCTAGCAATGCTAACTGTATTGATTAGCCGCTAGCACTTGGTGCCACACAATCAGCATTCCCTGCGCCACTGAAATTAGCCACATCTGCATGCACTCCTCGGCTCGGCGACGTGGTCAACTAATCATCATCACAAACCATTCAAACTTCTTGGGAGAGGACTTTGATTGCTGTGGAGAGAGAGCGCCTTCGATTGCAGGGAATCTGCCAAGTTTGCAGAGTTTGAAGAACGTCTTTGAGGACGAAGTTATTTGAGAAGTGCTATTTGTTTGTTTTTCTGTTGCATAGTGCACTTTACAGTCTTATGAATGCAGAAGTTTTTTCATTCAGAATTATGTGGGTCGTCGATTTAGAGCGTTGCTCTTGTGCTCGTCTTCTTTCGGTTAGCATCTTAAGTGCTCGCTTCTGTGGTGTTTGTACATCACACATCAGAGACATCACTTCAAAATGAAACAGTGTGGCAATACTTTGTCTTTTGATTTAAAAATTCTCTCTTAACTTTCATCTGTTCCTCCCAAACAAGTCATCCTTGCCATAGCTGCTGCAGCACTATTACCCAGCTGTGTGAAAGTTGCTACAGTGCTGTAGGTAACAAGTCAAAATTCTGGCACTACTAGAAGCATGACCTTTTTAAATTCATGAGAGCCACCTCATCTCTTTATAGAAGAGGCTTTCTGTGAAAAATGGAGATGGTACAAAAGAATGGAGGCAGGGAGACAAGGAGGGAGGGAGACAAGGACCACCTCAGACAGAGGATCTCCTTTGTGGGTCTGGGAAAGGACAACAGAGGTGTAATGAGGATCGTGATAGACATCAAGTTGGAGTCATGTTACATCAGTAAGAGAGGAGGAGGAGGAGGCCTGAGACAAAGAGTGGGACATGAAATAACCCGGGAAAAGCACATCCTACCGTGTAGCTCCTCTGGTCTGATTTATTCCCCTTTTCCTCTTGTTTGTAGCAGCACCTGTAAGATGCAAAGCAGTCCAACTGCACACGCTGTTCTTAACAACTGAGTATACAGGCATGACAGCAGCAGACATTGGTGCTGGGGCTATGCGACAAGAGCTGTTGAAACATGAGTCCTGCCATCTCCCCGGTGTACAAACAAGACATGGCTGCAAGGGAAGAGTGTGTGCTCTGCAACAACTCTCGCCCTCTTTTACCTCTCTTGTGTTTCCAAGCGTCTGGCTGATGCTTATCTCCTACTGTCAAGATAGCTTTCCCCATGTACAAAGGACAAAGAGGAGAGCACAGAGGTTGGAGGGGATGAGAGAGAGCTGAAAGGTAGACATGTAAGCCTCTGCAGGGCCTGAAGAAATGTCTGTGCCACAAACACACAGGGATGTGGAAGCTGCTCTAATCACCAATGGGGCAAATGACTGTTCATTGTCAAAGGTGTCACTCAAGTATAATCATCTGCTCCCACAGTTCCTCTACAGTCCTTTTATTATGTTGAAGCTCCTTGTTTTGGTGTAATGGCCCACACATGATTGGTTGTGGTTCAGTGTCACTGCTCTCATTAGTGTTTCAGTTGAAGGCATCTGTTTTTTTTTATTTTTTTATAGCTCTGACAAGCCAGCAGCAAATATTAGGCAAAAGATTTTTTTTTTGTTTGTTTGTTTTTTTTGGGCCTTTTTTGCTCTAAAGCTGACAAGAGTGAGACAAGAAACATCTTGGGGATTTAATGACCGTTAAGCCATGAGGCTGTGCCAACTACCAGCAGAAATGCCTTCATTTGTCATCAAGAAAAGGATTCAGGCCCTGGTGATTTCACTCCTTGTTTTTATATCTATATTGTGTGTGTGTATATATATGTATGTATGTATGTAACCTCCATCTTCTGACCCATGAGTAATAATGTAGAGTCAGATTGTGTTGATGGACATTACAGATGCTGTGATCACATTGCAAAGTGGTCTCTAGTTAGCAATGAGATCAGGTGTGCAAACATTGGTTTTCAGCTCAAAATAAGTTGCTGTAAATCATCTGTGACTGTGGACTCTGAGCACTGGTTTCTTTCCTGCTGGACTTGGTCAAATCGTATTATAGTAACTGGAACACAATATATAAATCTTATTATTATTGTATTATTATATAGTCATTTGCAGGAGGTTGATGGGATTGAGTGTTTGTGTATGTGTGTATGTATATATGTGTATGTGTGTGTGTGTATATATATATGTGTGTGTATATATATATATATGTGTGTGTATATATATATATGTGTGTGTATGTATAACCTGGCGTCTGAAGTATGAATGCCTATGTTACTTGCCCCAGTGTCATTACTTTTTCCCATTGTTGTTGTTATTCCAGAGGGCCTCAGTGTTACTATTAGCAGTGTTAATATTACTAAATGAATGACAAAAATGAAAAAGCCCATGTTGTATGAAAACAGACTTTGGCTGGTTTGTTACCTGCATTAAATGGAATATTACCTTCACATGAGCAATGATGACTCCCAGAGTCCTGTGTCTCTTCATAAACTCTCTGATGTTCAAGGATCTTAAAACTTTCCTCCCAGTGTTGTAGCAGTACTATTTTAGGTCATGTTTGTAATGATGAATATGTAAATACTCAGTGTTTACTCTGATAATGCTTATGTGTTTCCATAGATGGTGGTGGGAAGTCCACAGGGGACTGGGAGTAACCCCATTAGCACACTGCTGGATAACCATGCACAGGCTCAGGGGAGGTCATTATGAAGGAGCTGTTTGCTATCTTCATATTGTAATTAACATATGCAATGCTGATTACTTCTTTCAGCATTTAACCTAGATCTTTATTTCAACCACGATGTAACATGAAAATACCAAGAAACCCTGAAACAAAGAAAAGAATTTATAATGGTGATAAAACATTCACCAACGTTCCCTAGATGCTTGTATTAGTCAACAGGTTGAAAGCTGTTTTTTTTTTTAAAAAAAAAAAACAAAAAAAAACACAATAACACATTATTGGATCCGGTTCCTGTTTAGGATTGTGTGACTGTGTATAAGAGGTGTGTTTAGGTTTGAATGGCAGGAAAATGTGACAGGAACCAGCGTGGGATTGTGTGGCATCCCAGTGGTATCCCACATCACCATGCAAGTGGTGTGTGGCGACCAGCTGCACAATTCAGTTTACACTTGATGGCTCCATATTTACTCACGGAGACAGCATGAATGAAGAACAATCCAGTCCCGGGGATCAGCCTCTGTTTTCTTTTCCCAGCACACAGAAAGGAAAGGAGGAAGAAAGAAAATTTAAAAAAAGCATCATGTGAGAGAAATTACAGCAAAGCAGAGGAATGTTTGATATACCCTTGGACTGTGAAGGGAGAGTGCAAAGCCAAATGTATGTGTGTTTGTGATAAAACAGGTACAAGTCTTTCATCTCAAGGAGAATACAAGAGGAAGGGCTGATCTTCCAGTGCAATCACTCTGTTTTTTGTGCTGAAGAACCACAAACAACAATTTCTCCCAGTTACCTTCAGTTACTGCATTTGTCTCCAATCTTTTGATAACATTGTTTTTGTCGGGAGACAGCCGCTTTGATTTGCATTCTTTTGAAAAACACATGAATTCATCGGAGGGAACAGGTGGGGAACTGGTCGTCTCTCTCTGTTTGTAGATTGCCTCATGTCGATTTCCAGCCAGTGTTTAATTCAGCTATTGGGAGTCAATGGGCGAATGTTCAAACACATGCCAGCTCCGCTTATCAGGGCACTGCCTCATCCTTCGATATGTCAATCTCTTGCCAAGTGGTTCAGACTGGTGAGAACACACAAGTTTGATTTCATTGGCAGCTAGCCGAACTTCTGAACAGACAGGCGGCAGCATTCTCTGCCCTAGTTTTTTCAATCATATCATTAAGCAGACAATAAAATTCCCAGCAGATGTTTCTCATTGCATATTTAATGCAGTGATGAGCACAGATTTGCAGATTCAGCTTCATGTGCTTGGGGCTACCAGTTAGACAGTGCTTTGTAAAGAAAGCAAGAGAGTGTCTGTGGAGGATGTAAATTCATCCAAAATAACATGAAATAGCTCAAGTGAGTGCTTGGATGCATGGCAGGGTAAAGTAAATCATCAAAGTGACCAGCTAAAGCTAACCAAAAACCCCCCAAAACAACCAACCAGAATCCTTTTGCTGGGAGGAGAGAGAGACCTCATTTCTCCTGCTCTCTATGTAATGTGCAGGTGAAGTCGATTCAGGTGTGGCGCTACTCTCCTGACACACCTCTTTCACTCTGACAGCCTCCTTAACAGGAAAAAACAGAGGGAGATACACAGGCAGCATTTGAAGGGTTGTCACAAAGAGAAATGGTGTCTCTTAAAGGTCCTATATAGTCTAAAGGTAGATGACATTGTCTTCTTTGATTATAAAACAGCTCTAGGTTCCATTTTAATACTGTGAAAGTATCAAACTGCTCAGTCCACAGCCTGTTTTCAGACAGTGAGCCTTAAAATGACCCATCAGGACCTGTGTAACTTTGTGATGTCACAACAAAATAGTCACCGCCCTCACCCATGCTCCAAGCGCAGCCCAGCTGGACCTACCATTCAACCTTCAAGATTTGGTTTTAATCTATTAGACCACTTATAAAACAGTCAAACACAGGGGAGGCTTAGACCATTTGAGATTTTTTTTTTCTCAGAACTTATTTATTTATTTTATTTTAAGAATTCAAGGTGACACTTTAAGGTGTCAACAAAGATCACGTGGCAGTATTACTGCTTGAATAGGACCAAGGTATTGGGTCATATTAATAAAAGCAGGTACTAAACTATTTTTTATATAACAGTGGATCACTGTGAAGGCCGTTTGTCAAAAGGCCTTTTAAACTCTTGAGGAGATCTGTCTTTAAAACCAAACTCTTAAAGGTCAATAACCAAAAGCACAAATTTACCAATTGAAAAATAATGCACTCGTTGTTTTTTTCATGGACACAGTTTTGTCTGCTTAAATAATAACCAGGCCAGCCAGGTGTTAATTCGACCCTTGATTTGTGCCAAAATGATCAACATCACATACAGGATATGGCTCTGCTGGTAACTAGTGTGTTGCTGTGTTCAACTCATTACTTTAAGCTGCAACTGAATCTCTGTGGTTTTGAGTTTAGTTTGACACCAATGTTCTGACGGTTTTGTTAACACAGACCAAAGATTTCCTTCAGCTGCTGCTTCATATTATAAGCTCTCTCTCCTATTGGGAGGCTGATATTTTGAAGCACCTATAGAAAATGCAGCGTTGCGTTGTTTGCTGTGTTGTTTTCAGTAAGAGATTGTTCCACACAGGGAGTCATGGACACATTCTGTGCTTGGTCTGCGGATCAGTTTATTATGTTGCAGATACAGAAGCAGTGGACTCTGAGATTTAGAGACACGGACAGCAGGTTGTGCTGCAGTTTGTGGGAAGTAGTTCACCTCCAACACGTCATTGGAGTAACCAACACCTCTTACCTCGCCATACTTGCCTATGGAGCTTGATCAACAACCACTGAAGCACAATCATTTAGTTTTTCCTCAACCGTCAGATACGACCCATAGCAGTGTGTCCTGTACAGGTGATATTACACAGTAACTTGGTCAAACAGTCATAGATAGATACAAAATAAACTGCTACTTTCACATGGGAATCGAACACCTCTCTCATGTGTCATATTCCTGTGTTTTGTTGACCCATCCAGTCTCACTTGAATGCTCAGGGCTGCCCAGCTTAGCATGAGTGTCCCCACCCCTGTGAAAGAGTAGAACTGCTGTGATTTTTACTTAATGGACAAAGCAGTACATGACACAAAGTGTAGGTCAAGCGGAACAGGTTATGACCTGTAGCAAGGAAAGGGTTGTCTCTCATACAGTAGGTGTCCTCATAAACAAATCTGGCTGCTTTAGCTCCCCTTGTTATCCATTCACACTGCATGCAATCCTGATGGCAACTAGACTGTGAACGGACCAGAATTGGAAATATGCACAGTCACACCTCCTGTTGAATCCTGTGCTCATGTGCGTGAGCTTGTTGCAGTGTGTAAAAAAAACTGGTATGAAATACTGACAAGAAGTTTGGCTCCCTACTGTTGTTTGGTAATGTAAAACAGCAAACAGTTGCCACAGTTTCCTGCCGTTCATCGCGTAATGAGCCAAGGCCCTGATAAACATAAGGTACCAGCTGGTCAGCACCCGTTTCCTCAGAAGCAATTTGCAAATGGAAAACGGCTTTTCATGCTACACACTGATGTGCACACACTTACACACACATACTCATAACAGGAATGAAAGAGCCTGAGGCTGTTTCAATACATCCAGAGCAGGGAGAGGAGTTTTGAAGCTGTGCAGGTTTGAGATGTTAATGTTTTCCAGGTTGAGTCTGGGTGTAACATTGCTAGCCTGGAGTACATTGTATGCTCTGGATGATTCTGTACCTGATCCAAAGGATTCTGGTGCTCATGGGGCTCATGGTGGCCCAGGGGATGAAGGAAAGCAGAGAAAGTTATGAAGGGAGAGAAGGCAGAAGATGAATGAGTTCAGTGGGAGTTGGAGACATCCTGGTTTTCTAATCTTTGGGTAAGGTGTTTTTTAAGTTTTCATATATCTGTTTTTTTTTTTTTTCTTCTGTGCTTTAAAACTAGTTTGATAGAGGTGAAGAGATAACTTTCCAGAGGTGTGAGGATGAAAATGTAATTCTAATCCCCCGAGTTTCTCTACAGGTGCATGACAGAAGTTGCATATTAACAAAGGAGACAATTGCTGACTGTTTCTTGAGGGATTCAAACAGAGCTTTGGGGCATCGCAGTCTTTCATTAGAATGCTGATCCAGTCAAAATGCAACCCTTGAAAACACAAACTTGGTGAAGAAGGGGAGGCTTGCCTTGTCAGGAATTTACGCTGATACACCAAAGAAGAGGGCAGGCTCCCCTCTTTCTTTCCCTTTCTCCCTCTCTCTCCTTTTTTATGTCTGTCTTCAATTGTTCTGCTCTGTGCCTTCATCAGCATTTTCCCTCTATTTGAAAGCGTGGGATTATGCAAGAAAGGCAGCATCAGATGATAGGTAACTCACCCCCGCCTCCACTCAACACCCCCCCACCCTCTCTTGTCTTCAAATCTCCCGACTGCTGGCCATGTAAATCTGTGGAGCCTGTAAAAACACAACTCAACAGTCAAGTCACTCACTGACAAGGAGCGCTGTCAGCACACACACAGACACACACACACACACACAATGGTTTTTGAAGTCAAGGTCAAATGTATGAAAACACAGAGTAGTCCCTACATTGTGTGTGTGTGTGAAATATTGTACGTGGGTGAGCCAACACATAATGGAATGACTCTAAACCACAGAGGAGCCTCGAGGATACAATTGTCAATTTCTGTGTAAAGCAGCAGCATCGGAGCTATTGTGCATTGAAGTTCCTGTGTATAAAAAGCTGAGATGAAGTCAGCAGAGTGGTTGGTTGTGTTGACCGGCGCTGCTGTTCAGTGTGTGGCAGTGGTAATAAAATGTAGAGGGCACTTTTTTTCTCCCACTTCATTGGAAAAATAGACTGAATTCAACTTTACTACGAAAGGGTCTTTATCCATTTACAATAAACAATTTTTTACTGACAAGTCGTGTTAATGATTAACTCTCAGGTAACTCTTTCTAGAGCAGGATGAAAAAGACACATACATGACATTGCACAGAGGACTGCAGAAATAAAAGGATAAAATGGACAAAGTGATTACAAAGGAATCTTTATGAAAGATAAGCCATTTAGTTCATATGAGACAGAAGCAGCATTGGTGCAGAGAGTGTTTTTTCACAGGATCTGAAAGAGTCAATCAAAATGAAACCTTTGAACTCTTCACACTATTCTTTTATTGACTCGTGACAGAACTTGTGTGGATGAGGTAAAGTTGTTTTTATTGACAACGCAAGTCTTATGTGCAGTGTCCCAGAAACTCATCTGATGCTGTCAAGCTAAAGCACATTGATTATTGGGTGTCAGTGAGTGAACTGTCTCTGAACCTTTGTGTCTCTCATGTCATCGTCGAGTCGTCTTTTTGAGTCATTGTGCAGCTTCTGTCTTCTACAGGAACTCACACTGTCCTTTTAGTTGATGAAATCTCTTAATATCTGGCCTTTAAAGGACCCGGTTCAATATCTTTTCCAGGCTGCAGAATGTTCTGAACCTTGGATTAAAGCTGGCTGCATTTCTCTGCCTTTGCAGGTCATAGACCCAACCAGTATAAACCAGTATTTTTTTTGTCCATAAATTTTTCATTGATTACGTAAAGGTCCCGTTATTTACAATTTACTTTTCTTTAATTCTTTACTTTCATTTTCCACAATGTTTTGAAGTGTTGATATCCATAAGAAGATTTTTGGTTCTTAAAACCACAAATATATCTCAGTGTAATTTCACATCTCCTCTGTCAGGCTGAGCTCTGGAGCTCTAGTAACAACAGGTCAGTCAGCCAATCATTGTCTGAGCCTCTTTTCTGATTGGCTGTCCATGTCTAAGACTATGAGTGATAAAATCATACAGCAGATTTCAGGTAAAATGTTCAGAGAAACCAAGTCTTGCAAGGTTGGTTGGTGGGTCCAGGTGGAATGTGTTTGGCGGATAACTGAGAGCTGTGACTATTTTGTTGTGACATCCCAAAGTCACAGACGTGCTCATGGCTCGCTTTAAGGCTGTTTTTGAATACAGACTGGGTTTCTCCGTAGACTGAGCACGGTGATACTTTCACAGTATTAATAGATCCCTGGAGCTGCTCTATAATAAAAAAAAGACATGGACATCTACCTTTTATGTAACACAAGCCCTTAAATCATTCATTTGAATAACTCTGAGTTCCTTTACCATTGATCTTTTCCTGATATGGTGATAACAATTGCCCATCTAGATTTCCCATGGCACAATCACTGTCCACTCCCCCGACAGTATTTCCTGGCATCTGTATGTTAATTAGTGATTGCTTGCATTGACTCTATTAGTGATACGATGTGGGACCTCTTGTTTCATTGACAGACCTCTTGATTATCCCCTTGCCATGCCAATAAGCCGTTAAACGCATTGTTTACTTTGCTATGTAAATAGATCCACTCACATCATATGCTTGCAAGTGATATATTTTGCCCCATTTAATAATGCTATTAAACTTTACTGTGCAATGAAAAGACTGTACTCGCAGCCATTAGTGGCAGTGCAGGAAAGCAAGTGTGCTGTAATTTGCACCACATTATCGCCTCCGCTGCATTTTACTGTTAATATAATGACCCAAAGCGGTGGACAGCTTAATACTGTGGGTTCAGATACATGAGGTATTATTCAACAATAAAGGCCTGAGTGTGGATTTATATTTACAATTTGTATATATCCATACCTATGTCATTTTTCTTTGTGAATAAGTTCAGTTTTTACTACATAATATCACCATTAAATATGAAAAACAGCATCCTGCCATAAAGATACAGTACAACAAGCAAGTCTATGAAATTGACTTCTGGACAGAGGAGAGCAATGAAACACCACTCGTCCTGCATTACACCTCGGTGGTTGCACAGGAAACCAAACAGGCTCAAGTAATGCCTTGCAGCCTGCCAACCGATCTGCCCAGCAACAATTTATCCAAGGCATGACAGATAAGCAGGGTAGAAGCATTGCTGAACGGGTGGGTGGACATGTAGATCTTCAGGCATGGATGTTGGGGAAACTGTATCAGAGGTTTGCTTGGGTCTCAAGTATGTGGTACTGGCTCAACAAAGGAGTGATGTGGGGCCTGGACACATGACTAGCAAAAATGTAAAAAATGTAGCAGCCAGTTTACACTAGATTTATGTGTCTGCAAGAGGGTGCTGTGGTGGCTACATGTGTTGGCTTCACCAGAGCTAACGTGCACCTTCTCAACGATGCATGTCAGAGCAATATGGGCTAAAAGATTTATGGAGGCCATGGACAAGACATCATTCACCTGTTTGAAGAAAGGCTTAGTAATCTCTTTCTTTCCACTAACACTTGACACATTTAGATTTTGTAACCTACAAATCTGAGAAAAGCTACTTTGAGGATAAATACATGTATATAATGAAATCTGTTCAGTCCCCCATCACACCAGAAGGAGGCACAGTCAAATTCATCCTCAAGGCCTCATAAAATAGGTGCTGTCTGAAACCTAGTAATGAAGAGACCATATGTCTGTCATGTGACAGAGCTAACATGATAGTGTCCTTCTCCTGTGCACTTTGTTGACTTATAAGTCCCATGTTGTGTGAAGTAATATTCCCATGTCTTCTCTGATTATAAAGCAGGTCTCAGTTCTATAATAAAGTGAAAGTATCAAAATGAAATGCACACATCCTATATTCAGAAACTGAGCCTTAAAACCACCCGTCAGGACTTCTGGAAGTTTGTGATGTCCCAGCAGTCACTGCCCTCAGCCATGGTCCAAGACCCGACCACCTGGACCAACCCAATCAGCCAATCCAGGGGCTCTCTTCTGATTGGCTATAGAGAGAACTCTAGAGAGATGTAAAACTACACTGACGTGATTTTTGGTTTTTAAAGCCACAAATATGTTCTTGTGGATATCAACACACACTGTAAAATGTGGGACCTTTAAAGGCCAGCACTGTCAGTGCCTCTGCATATAAATCCACTGATCGTGATTGTGATTAATTTCAGCCAAATTATAGCTGTAATTAATGCTGGAACTGACTGAGTCTAGTGTTGTGATGATGCTCCAAAAACCAACGGGTTAAATCCTGTGGTGAAGTATAATAAATTCCCAGGCTGGCTCTGTCTTAGGCAGGAGCATTGGAAGATCTGGACAAAGAAATTAATATTTGGCAATCTGCTCAACTATCAGAACCTACACAAGGGGAAGTCAAGGGATAGGGAAGTGAGGCAGTGGGGGTGAGAAAGGGATAGAGCATTTGAGGGCAAGCAGTTGGTTCAGCCACGATAAGGAAAGCCATGTTGTAAGAGAGAGAATATAAGAGAGATAAAGACGTGTGATGACTTATTCCATAAAGGATGGATCGGGAGGAGGGAGAATCCATGTGCACACACACACAGAGATTGATTTGGGTGAGTGGTTGAAAGAGAACAGTGGGTGAAAGGGAGAGAAGATGGGGTGTGGGGATGATGGACGCTCATGGTGGATGTCCACATTATTGTTCTGGCAGAGCAATCTTCTCCAATCTTGGCAGTGCGTAATGGAGGCACGAGAGATACCAGGTGCTGTTCCTGTCTCCGTTTGAAAAGCCAGGATCACATGCCAGACTGAATTGGATGAACCTTTTATTGTTTGGCCTGCACTCGGCTGGGTTAGCCCCCCTTTAGGGGCCCTTGCTGCAAAAACCCCCAGGTGCAAACAGGAGAAAATAAAAGCAGAAACTCCAGATTGAATTCATGCTTTAATCTTGTTATTTATTATTTGCCATAGTTCAGGGTAATCTGGGATTGCTACTAATATTTTGAGCATGCTGTTTGTGGTGTTCTTCACTGTAGGGATGTTGCCCTGTTCCCAAATCTTAGCAGTTACTTAGGTAACTAGTTACAGTGAACAAAGTGTTCTTATTTCCTCATTTTGTCCTCAATAACTTTCATTTATCAATCATGGCTCTTAATTTGGTGATGCACTGTTAATCAGTGACTACTCGCTCCTCATCACTTACTGATTGCACGCATGTCTCCTCCAACCTAACAGACACACACATACACACACACACACACACACACACACACAGAAATAAAAAAAAAAAAGGCAAGACAAATAAAGAGAAGTGAATGGAGTGCGAGTGATTGGAGGGAGGGTGTTATGGCACATAGGGACTGGAGATCATCAGATTAATAACATCCTCTTTTATTAAGAAAACAGCATTATTGTGTTTGATCATCTGTGCATGACAAAACAAGCCAACACACCGACTGCCGCAGAGCTGATTATTGTCCATTATGTTTGTTTGGAGGACTTTGGTCAGACCCAAAAGGATTAGGGCTGATTTAGAGACTGAAAAGGGGGATTTGGAGGAGTGTGCCTGTGTGTGTCTGTGTGTCTGTGTCTGTGTGTGTGTCTGTTTGAGGGCATGTGTACAGAAACTGTTGCTGTGAAAGTGCGATGCAAACACTCTGACTCTTTCGAAACAGGACCCAGAACAGGGAGCGTGGTGCCTTGTTGCCTGGTGACTCCGTTGCTAGCCGCATTGACAATACAATGGGATAATGAAATCTCTTGCTGTTCCAACTCTCCAGGCTACAGCACAAACAGAGGAGAGGAAGAAATACACTTCAGTTCATTGTAGCCTGTTGGATTATGGATCACTTAATAACGCCTCGTCTTTGTGAGGAAATAATAACCCAGGAACATTATACATGAAAAAAGAGGGAACCGTTCCCACTGGCACCTCTGCCATTATCGTGAAAGTTGTCACGGCTTTAGCATGTTGTCACTTTTGAGTGATGGCTCCAAAACACCCAAACAAAGACAGACAAGTGTGCATTTAAAACACAAAGTTTTCTTGTGTTTTGCAGGGCAGAGGCCGCGATGAATATGGTTTGCACCGTATGATGAGCCTCTGACGGCCTCCTCCTCTACGTTCTCACCTGTCATTAGTGAAGAGGCCTTCTCCCACAGGCAGGTCACCTCGAGGAAGATGTGAGGATGTGAGATCTATTGCAGTGACTGTCATGTTCTGTCTCAGGGACAATCATAGACCTCCTCTGCCTCCTCCTCTTAGGCCGACAAGCTGTGAACCACCTTTTCTCTTCATTTCTTCTCACCTTTTCTTCCTCTTCCTCTTAAATCTCCTTGCCTCCAATCACCTTAGTTTTTGTCTTCTTTTTTTTTTCTTCTCTTCGCACCCTTTTACTTTTCTTTCAACTCTCTCTCCTTGAGTGAGACGTCTCAACAAATCTAGACGCAGTCTCTAAAGTATCAAATCAGTTTTTTGGACATGGGATTCAATCCCTTGCCGTTTGGGCGTCAGGCAGCCCATTTCACTGCACTAACCTGACATCTTTGACAATTACTCTGAGCAAGGAAGACACCAGCAGCAAGAGAAAATACATGATTACCTGCGCCAAGGTCTGTGGGCTCTACAACAGAAGGGAGAGGAGATAAAGGGAGAAACAAAGACAGATAGCTAGTTGTGTTTGGGTTAGGGTGTAAGGGGGAGAAGATGTGTGTGTTGTGTGTGCGTGCGCATGTACAAACACACTCTCTGTGCTTCTAATTAGCTGATGTGTTCATTATCTCTGTCAAGAGATTAGACGTTCAGTCAATCAGGGCGCCAGACTGAAACACTGCTGTTAATGTTTCTTTCTCTTGTGATTATGCCGATGTTTAACTTGAGTGAAAAGCCTGAAATGTTCCTGTGATCACAGTTTCCATTGCTTACTGAAACAAAAAAAAGCACGGTTATTCTCTTCCTCTTTAACTTTGTTAACATCACCTTGGTGGCTCCTCTTTTTTTCCCAGAAAAGGTTGTGCAGCATTGTTTCCTTCCCACATGTCATTCATAACCTTGAAGAACCAGGGAGAAGTAAGAGAGTCCTGCCACTTAAATTCAAAGGAGGGATTTTTCAATAGCACTGGCAAAAAAAAAAATGTGGCCCTCATGTATCCATGGTTACCTTGGCTTTATTGGTGTTTGTCTTGGGCAGCCGATGCAATAAAAGTGCTGGGAGAGAAATTACTGAGCAAGGAGTGTAATTGCAAAAGAAGGCACCACACACAGGTGATGGGAGGGCATCAGGAGGCGGGAATTAACCTGAAACCTTCTCAACTCTGCCTCCTTTTCAAAGCTATCTGGTTTATAAGAGTCTCATTATCCATGATTGGACAGCCCCTGAATGTGCACGCACATTATATTTTAGTTTTCCAATTAAGATTCCAAGCTTCAGGACTTTTCAGGTATGCTATTAAAAAAGGCCAAATGGAAAATTAAGTGTCTCTCACAGCAGGGTTGATCAGGCTTGGCCTCATTCAAGGAATAATGAAATATGGCGGCAGCAGCTCATGCATGTGCAGAGGAGGAGAACAGGAAGGGAAAAATAGATGTCGAGGTGTCCAATCACTGCCTGCAAAGCATTTCCAGGTGTGCTGGAAATCGCATCTTGTCAGGCGTCTTGCACAGTTAGCCACTTAGCGTATGCTCCCCTCTCTGGCTGTGCAGAAGGCAAAGACGCATTATTCCCACCTTCTCTCACCTTTTTTTATTATTACTTGTCATCTCTTTCAATAATTGTACCTCCGCCGAGGGCCTGAGTGTTAAATGAAATGGAGACAGGAATGCATTCACACCTCTGTGCTCCTGGTGGGACAGCCTGGAGGACGAGGGAGGCACATTATCTCCTGTGGTGTGGCCACCTCAGATAGATGGCCCCACTGGGCTGAGGATAGTGGCTGATACACACACAAATCAGCACACACAAAAACACACACACAGGGGCATGGGCAGAGAAGCACTGAGCATTCAGGTTTTGTATGACACTGTTTAGAAGAGACATATTGCGAAAATAGAGCTGAGAGGATGGGTTGTGAGGGTTGCCTGAGGGAGAGATCAAAGGGGTCCCGCAAATCCCCCTCATACTTTTATTTTCTACAAGGCTATAAATCACCACCTCGCCCTACATACACACTCATATACACAGTGTGCGTTCCTCTTAGCTCAGAGTAGACGCAAGGTTTTTGTAATGTGTCTGTCTGCAGCTGTGTATTGGTTTGTCTGGTTTGTGAGGATCTCAGTCCAGCTGCTGCATGTCATTGACATTTCCAGTGTTCTGAAACAACTCATGAATAGTGAGAGCCCACACAACAGGGAATATGCAAAAAAAAAAAGAGTGAAAAATGTCAGAAGAGTAAAAAGTGAAAAGTCAACGCTGACTGAACGGTGGAGGCCGCTTCTCACAGTTAACACACTGACGCGTAAAAGCCTCTACTGTCACGATCGACTGGTAGCTAGTTATTGTTCTGACGCTGGCTCATCAGGGAGAGTGTTGTCTTTGGGGAAGGACACCCATGGGAGCCTCAGGAGAGAGCATGATGATGACACACATGGTGCTCATCATTCAGGCACAGGCCCCCTGGGGCCCCTAAGTTCCTGATGACACACCAACAACTCTGCTGAGAAACCCTCTAATCCACACTGTGGAGGTGGCTGTTTGTATTTAACTGCAGAGTGTTAAATTCAAATAGGAGGGTCTGAGTTAAGGACTGTTGCTGGTTAAAGTGTTGAAAGACATTTGTCAAAATGTCAAAACTACTTTTGTCTCATCACTGACTGGTGCAATGTCAAATAGCAATCTTGTATCTCATGATGTGGGTCCCAATTCAGGAGACGCTTCCTTCAGATGATGCAGTCTACAAAAATGTGGCCTTTCGTATCTGTTGTAGGCCACGGAGGATGGACTGAACTCAGACAGTCTAGCTCACATAGGTTTAAATGCTCTTGGTTTATACAGTTTTACTGTCAACTGTTGAACTAAGCTGAAACCCAACCCTTAGAAGGGCTAGGGCTCTCTTGGCAGTGTGCACTGCTATTACATGGTGTACAGTGAATATTGTGATAGGTCGGGCCACGAAGGATCCGCCCATCGAAGCATTTGTTGCCAAGGAAAAGGAGGACACGTTTCTCAGCCACATTCGAAGGAGCCTTTATAATGGGATGGTCTATTCATGCTGCTGTGACGTAGTTGCAGCCTTTGAAGGATGCAGCACCTGGATTGAGACACAGCTATTATGAGACTTTTGGCAAAAAGGTACCATTCCATTCTTTGTTTATCTTCTGTGACTCCATTGAGGATATTTCTAAGAAAACTCTTGTAATTAGTCACTTAAAATCAAGGAAATTAAATATTGTGTATCACACAGTAAATTGGCATTATATTGTCTGAATACACCTTCTTGGAGAAATGGAGAATGAAAACTATGCATTGTAACTGGGAGAAAAATACAGCACCAGAGTGGGAAAATTCACCTAAAATTGACCCAGAAACCTTGGAGTGAACCTATCTCTAAATCTTTTATCAGATCTCTTCAAAGCATAAGGTTGGCTATGGCTTTGGCCTCTTACCAGCGCAATGCACAGCATTTAAAGCTGGCTGTTTATTGACAAAGTCTAGGGAGCGTTCTTGCTAGTCACGTACCATCATCTATGCACAAAATGATCAGCATCATAACCTCAAGGACCCAGACACCCGAAACATCCCCTCAGACTTTGCAGCTGTCTCGAAAAGAGCATGAACCCAGTCTGTTGTAGTGAAACATTAAGATAGCTGCAGCAGTCTGCATCATTTATGTTGATATGTTTTTATGCAACTTGCATCTGACAATGTAACGGTTATCGAGGCTAATGTCTGTCTTCTCTCACTCTGAAGGAGTGTTCGACAAATTGGAGTGGAAAAGTGTTAGTCCAATTATTTAGCAGAGTCTGAGCAGGTGCCATTACCAGTGACTGCACTGATCGCTTCAGTTCTCTTCCAGATATCAAATCAGACAAACATCGGCGTAGCAGGCATACAAATGAGATGATGAAATGTGTCGGTGCATCAAAATGTTTGAGTCTGAACAATCGCACAAGCTGCATAAAAATCACTTGGGTCAATCCAAATAAGCTTTTATCATTGATTGACCCAGGGAAAAATGGAGATTTTACTTTCAAATGAAATTGAGGAGGGAGAATCAAAGACACAAGATGCTTTAAAAACCTCTCTTGATTCATTAAAAAGTCTCTGTCACCAGAGAACAGGGGGAATAGGATTAATCTGTGCTCAGTGTATGTGTGCGAGAGGCACAGCTGAGTGATTCTCCTCATGTCTCCGAGGAGTAATTAGCTCTGGCGTGGCCTGTCGCTGCTCAACAGGCCTCTTCAGTCCTGGGAGTCGGCTGGCTGTGTCATCAGAGTCATAGAGCTCCGTCTGTGGGGAGAACTACATGAAGCAGACCTCTCTCTGTGGAGCCCTGAGGGGTCACTCTCAAATAATCAGTCTGTCAGACCGCACGCTTTGTGGTTCATACTCCCCAGTGGTGCTGTCCTTCTTATAAATTCCTATTTGTTCCCTTCCCTTTGCCTCCCTTTCCTATCAGTTTCTTCTTTTCCTTTCCTTTCCTTTCTCTCTAATCCAATCATTTCCATTACTTTTTCTTTCCTTTCTTGTTTCTTCCATTTTTCCCTGTCTAATTGGGGAAAGTACCTTTCCATTCCTTTTCCTTCATTTCCTATCTACTCTTTTCCTTTCTTTCTTTTCTATCCTTTCCTTTTTCTCTCAACTTATTTCCCTCTTCTTTTTTCCATCATCTTTTCTCCTTGTGTCTCCTTTTCTCCCATTTCTCTTCATTCATGTCCTGTTTTTCTTTTCTTTCCCTCTTGTTTTTGGCTGGACCAATGACGGGCCAGCTACATTCAAAAGTGCCCATGAGTAACAGAGCTGAGTGAGTTACACCATTGGTTGGCATGTGTTGCCATGGGCTTTTCTCATTGGCTGTCACTTTTTCAAAATGACTTGGCATCAGGAGGCTTTTATAGTGCATGAACAGCAGTTTTCATTTTCAGACTCATTCAGTGACTTTGTTTCATGTTTCAACCAGCAACAGCTCTAGTGTATTTTTAGACAGATCTTAGCTACTTTCAGTGGAGAATTGCTGGTAATGTCCGCCTGTCTCTCTGTCTCCTCAGTTCAGTGAGTGGTGGAGAGGCAGTTTGTCACCCAGACGGAGGTTATAGCTGCGTGAGACACAAATTAAGAGGAATTATTTAGGGAGAGTTCCTTTCCATTTATTTTCCTTCATCTCGTTTTCTTTTCTCTTCTACTTTTTTCCTTTCTCTTTTCTAGCTATTCTTTTTTCTCTCAACTAATTTCCTTCTCTTTTTTCATCATCTCTTCTCTTTGTAGCTCCCTTTTTTCCCTCTGCTCTTCATTCTTATTCTGTTGTGTTGTAGTGGAAAAGAATAGTTTAAAACTACTTAACCTTAAGTTTGTTGCTATGTGTCTAAATCATAAACTGTATATAAAGGTGAACATAGACTGGGGCTGTAAAATGAAGCTAATGCTGAAGAGCGTTAAGCAGGACAGAGCACAGAGCAGGTCAGCTCCACCCCTCACTCCTCCTCAGCTCCACCTTCTCCTCCAAATATGGTTTCTTCTGGTTTCAAGAAACCAAGATGGTGACGACTTATTAGACAAATTACAAACTTGACATTTTAAAACTTTAAAACAGTTCACAGCCAGTAGGTGATGTCACGGAGGGCTGGATCTAAATACATAGCAAATTAACCATGTCTGACTTACTCTGCATCATAGGCACTCAAACAGGAAATGGGGGTCAGGATTTTGTGGTTAAAGATGAGGTAGCAGTAGGTTGGACTGAACTTGTAACCTTTGTGGGACAGCCCCTCCTTCACATGTTCACCATGGTGTATAAAATTGAACTTGAGAGCAGGTTTTGCTCGTTGCTGTGGAGACTCTGTGAGTCTCATCTGTTTGTGCCTGAATCCATTTGCAAATGTTGTAGCAAACTTCCAGAAAAGACAGATCCTTGTCATTGTGCCTTATTACACTGATTTCCACACAGCGCCCAACTTCCTCTCCGACTGATCATTTTACTTTACACAGCACAGCTGTTGTCTTTAACTTATGTGTTTGTTGCCTTTCAGGATGGCAGCAGCAGCAGCAGCAGCCTGGAACATTGGGCAGAATGCAAATACGACGTGATGATATCATATAGCCAGTTTAACTACTTTATGTTGAAAGTTGTAAAGAGGTTATAAAGGTTTTAAAATGCGTTCGGGCATATACCTTTGACCTGGTCTTCCTTCTTGTCTTTTGGTTTGAGCCATTGTCAGGAAATCTTATTATTGCTGCTGCTCTATCTTTCCTTGGACTGTCTTGTTGTCCACTGTAACACAGCCATTTTCTGTGCATAACAAACCCTCTTTTTCCATCCTTCGCCCCATCACATTCTCTTATTCCATCTTTCCTTAATCTTTTTGTGAGTCCTCTCATTGATTTTCCACAATGAGGAACATGAAGCCTATCAATATTTCTAGCTGAAGAGTGAAATCAATCGACAACGCCCGTCCATGAGTGGTTAAAAATGAGAGCCCACTGGTCTATTATTAAAAAGCCAGTAGTTCGCTTTCACCCACCCGTCTCCTCATGTTCTGCTTGGGCGTGTGTTCACTAATGGCTGCCCCATAACCCACCTCAATATATGTGGTCGATATACTGCCTTATGTCCTTAAAGAGGCAGTCTACAAGTGAAGCGAGTGCTGCAACTATCAATGGCCCATCCAAACAAAATGTGTTTTTGTAACATGGCTGTTACATAGCATTGAAGAGCAGTGCCTGAGATAATACTTTTATGTTGCATGTTGGGGAAAAATGCACATCACAAAGATTCTGTCTTAAATTTTTTTTTAATATGTCTAGAAAATGATTGATGAGCCCTGATTCCAACCGGCCCGTCCTCCAAGCCTCCAATTATTGACCAAATTGGTTTAGGTTTTTGTTGATACAGCGGTCTGTCTGAGGTTGGCATTTTCCTCTACTTCTGGCTGCATGGTGCCAGCGTTTTCTTCTTGCTCCAGGCTGTCTGCTCGATTGCTTTCACCTCATCACAAGTTCCCACCAATCACAACCACCACCACCACAATGTGTAGGCTCACCGAGGGCAAAAGTGGCATTATTGTGACAAAAAAAAGTCAGCTAAACAAACAAACACAATATACAGAAAAAGTCCAACCTCATCAGCATTTTATGAACCATTAAGGGCATTTTTCATTTTTTCTCCTCTGCCTACAGTGCTATAACACTGATGTTGCCTGTTGTACAGCATCAACCTCTCAAGTGTGTGTAAACATCCACCATCATTCCCTGTACTTCCATTCACCAGCTCCATTAGTGTCTCTTACTGGCCCATGGTTTGGCTATGGAACAGTTTTATTTTGTATTTTCTATCTAGTAGTGAGGTTGTATGTGGGTCCAATGGTGATGAACACCCAGGCCAAGCCCAATGGGCAGCAGCAATAATTTTTTCTACAGATGGACGTCTGGCACACACAGCCAGCAGTGTATAGGTCAGCTGCCCTCCAACCTGGACATTTCAGGTGTGCCATTACACATGAATGTCATATCCCCGCATTCCCTCTCCAATCTTGCTCTGTAGAGGCAGTTTTGTGTACATACATGCTCTGAAACAAAGCGGAACGATGGCATCTGCTTTGGATGTCACAGAAAAGAGTGTCAGAAGGGTTTAATTTTTCAGAGGATATAACATTTAAGGAAATGGAAGTCTCAAAAGTCCTTGAGATGGAACCATTATTTCTTTAAAATAAAAAAGGTTGAAGGCAGGCCATGACACAATCTGCAGTAAATCAATGGAAGTGATTGAAGTGATGAGAGAGGGGAAGTTTAATTTGGTCAAAGGGGCAAAAGTTTAAAAGACCTGAGTCTTGGGATGATTTCTGTAGTTTCTGCACCTCATTTATGACTTTCAAGCTCAGGGGCATTGGACAACTTAAGGCGAATGTATGACAACTAAAATGATCATGTGTGCATTGATGACATTAAACTGCAATGAATTTGGGTTTCATTACAATGATGGACTTCAGCTGACATCAGAAATTAATGCCTGCTTGGGTTTCAGACTCGTCCGTATTAGTTAGTGCCAAGTTGGATATATCTTTCAGAAAAGTTCGACCTTCCCAGTCATAATTACAATGCAGCTGTTGATAAGAACTGTATCTTCAAGTTGAAAATGTGCAATTATGACAAGTCAAAAATGACAAGGACATGGCATTAAAGCCACAACATGCAAGTTCAGAAAATCATGGTGAGCATGACAAACCTCTCACTATCCCTGCTCTGTTACACTACACCCAGCTCTTCACCTACATCCCCACCTAATGCAGCCTGTTGATGCTGATCATCACTATTTCTCCTCCTATATATATATAGAGAGAGAG
>CM076667.1:2982609-3021581 GCA_038496675.1 Rachycentron canadum
GAGAGAGAGAGAGAGAGAGAGAGAGAGAGAGAGAGAGAGAGAGAGAGAGAGAGAAGGCAGCTGACAGATAACAATGCATCCTAATTTGCCCTTTGCTCTAATGAAAGTGTTTGTGTCACACTGTGCGATCCTATTATGGCTCTGTGTGAATATTAGGCCTCATTAAAAATGTGTGAGACCTTTTCTATGCCCCACCCCTTTGGACAGATGGCACAGTCCGCCATTAGAATGTTATTCAGCTAATTATCAGAGCAGCACCCACATCTACACCCCCACCTACTGATTACTGCTAAATACACACGCCCTACTTTACTCTGTGTGGGTGCCTGGAGGGGGAAAGGCCAAAGCTGAGGCTTTGCCAGGCAGAATCAGCAGGGAAACCGCAGGGAGCTTCTTCCTCAATGGAGAGAGCTTAGAGGACCCTGGGATGGGTGATGAAGGGAACAGGAAGTTAGAAGATATTGGCCATCTGGTTGACCTTCTAAGTATTGCTATCAATACTTAAGTTCACCATATTGAGCCGAGCCAAACCTTTATTATGCAGTCCACCAAAGTAGGGGAGGGTAGTATGAAGGTAGATGTTGTTAACTTGGCTGACAAAAAAATGGACAAATTTTACCCCCCCCCACTGTGCCGAAGGCATCTGAAAAATATAAATATGCACACATGCAATCCATCATTACAATGGAAACAGGAATAATTGGGCCAAATGCTGTGCATGTCAGCAGCACAGCATGAGAAATGGGAATGATCTATGAGTTTTCTGATTGGTTCTTGCTGGGAAAGCTGCCTCATTGAAAACATATACATACACCTTCATATATAAACAAATGGAGAGGCTGTGAAATAATGGAGGAAATCCACTCCCGTCAAAATGACATGTCACATACAGACAGCTGACATTTCACATTGCATTCAACAATGAAGTCATTGTTCATTAGCTGCACAAGGCCGAGGAAAAGGAAAAACTGTCCATAATGGATTTGATGCCAGTGCAACAGACACATTTAGACATCTGTGCATGAACACAGACACACACACACACACAGAATGACACACTCTCTGAAGACGACCCCAGATTGGGGATCCCCGTCTCCCCTCCCCCTCAGGCCTCCAGGCAGCAGCATGTGCAGTCATCTCCATCCAGTGCAAAGACAGAGAGAGGGGCTAGAACACATCCAGACGGGCTCTACATCCCTTAATGAACGTGACATTTAGCTGATATTTACATGCCATGCATGACGCCGAGTTAGCATGCCAAACACTAAGCTACAGATTAAACAAAGCTTAGCAATTACACACAATCTATCATGCAAAGATTTACTACAGGTGACCCATGCAGCTTAGGCAAGACATCCACTTAGTCCTGCCCCCCCCCCACCCAAACCTTCATTAAAATGTAACACACACAAGTTATTTACATAGCAGTGAAGCGAAACACAGTATCCCTGCAGGGGAAACTTTTAATCCTGTCCGTCTGCTCAGGTTGAAATTGCTTTGCTGACAAGAGGCATAATATCAGTCAGAAGTAATTTCTTCCTACTGCCTCGGCTGTCAACACTGCAGTTGAATGTTGACCCTGTGTCATAATACATTTGTTTACCATTTACATCACTCACTACACCGGCTCTACTACACTGAAAGATGTTATGGCATCAGCAGCGAGAGAATATAAAGCGGTGAGACCATTTGTATTGTGGCTCCTTCGCTGTGTCGCGTTCCTGCAGCAATGATTTCACCGGCGCTAAAGTGGTCCGGGTAAACAAGGCCACATACCAAAAAGGTAAATTATAAATACCAGTGGAACAGCAGGGAGGCTTGTGATGCTGTCGTGAGTGCTTTTTACATTAATCAGATGACAGTGATGGTAGATCTGTCATCAGCAGCCCTAATGGAAGTGTTACCTGACTGACAGGCAGCAGTGGTGACAGGAGGGCTTATATCAGCAGGTTAAATCCCAGGGAGCCTTGTGAGGGCCTCTGGAGTATATGTTAAGACCTTAACTGAAGGGTACTACTGTTTCCACGATAATGGATGTACTTTAAGTCAACTCTGTTTATGTGCATGTGTCTAGTATCACACCACTTCCAACTCATGATCAGTCCTTCAGACAACAACATTGTAGCTCCTCTAAAATTACCCACCCCCCCACCCCACCCCTCGCAGTCGAGTGCTGCAGCAGTGAATTTGCATGGAGCCTGGATAAAAATGTCAGGCCAATAATTGCCAGTATCACGGCTATTTCGTATTTTCTGTACCTGAGGCTCAGCAAGTCACGGTTACTTTAATTGATTTTTCACCGGGTCACTGAGAAGGGAAAGATTAAGGCCGGATGTGAGCCCAGGTGACACAATTGACATTTGAAGTTAAAAGTCAAGCACTGGTGGCAGCACATTCCACAGTGAGAAAGTTAATTCTGGCAGCACAACTGTGTGACATTATAAGGCTCATGTGCTGCAAATGAGAAAAACTGGCTGCCAGACTGCAGTAGTCATTTCATAAGCAACATTCCCCTGGCATGTTGAAATAGCTGTCATTATAACCATTTATCAATTCCAGGAAACAGACATGGGACAATTAGGAAAAAACAAAAACCTTTAGCCTTTAATTTTTTCCTGTCGCTCCTTCTTTCTTCTAAATACACTTGTGTCCACTGTCACTTGTTTTGCTGCTTTCACTGCGGCATCCCCCAGGTAGGTGTGTGTGTGTGTGTGTGTGTGTGTGTGTGTGTGTGTGTGTGTGTGTGCGCACCACCCTTTTCCAAGGTGTCTTGGTGCTGAGGGCCCATCTGTGGGCTTCCTCCTGAGCCTCTTGAGACGACCACAAAGGCTCCTAATTATCCCTGACCTTCTGGCTCTCCCTCTCTCTGCCTCCCACTCCGGGCCCCTGTGGCTCGCTCAGGTCTCCATCTCTCCCCGTGCACTCCTTTCTCACTCTGTTTGCCCCCTCGCACATTCAAAATAACCCCTCCACTTGGCTCTAGCTGCTAATTGCTGCCATTTCAGAGACAAAGACGGTGTTTGGAGCAAGGCAATCCTGAAGGTCAGTCAAGGAGAAGGGCTCCAATAACACCTGCGTGTCTGTCGAGGCTGGGTGGGTGTTTGGAATCACATTGCTTTGACAGGCACGACTCTTTGTTTCAAGGTGTTCCATTTGTGGAGGAAAGTGTTGCTTCAAAACCAGTCATTAACGGCTAGAAGCAGATTTCTTTTACTGTTAAAAACATATCATTTTCAGGCTGAATTGAGTCAGTTTTACAGTACTTAAGATTTATTGATAAGATTTTTGTTTGTTGTTGCATTTAAAAATGGAAACACGGTGCTTAAACCACAGCTCTTCTTAATGAGTGCCCCAGACAGTGTACTGCTATGTTCACAGTGACTTTACTAGCATGTTGATATTTATATATCTATGTGGTACAATGTTTAGCCTACTATCTTAGTTTCCTGTCTTAGCATGCTTGTGAATAGTTTTGCTGGTTTTTTGGTCATAAACTGAAACACTGTATAAAAAATAACCACCACTGCAAATGTATAACACAAAGCTAAATTAGGCTGTTTATCTGATGTGACTACAAGGTTAGTGGATGGGCTAATGAATAAGGGATGTTCTTCCCATTCTGAATTTAATGATGATGATGATAATAATGATAATAATAATAATACATTCTATTCAAGACACCCAAGGACGATTTACAAGCAAAAACAAACACAGACATACTTATACACACATTTACATTTACAGTTACATATATGTGCTTAATCTTATAGACACATGATAAAACAATAAGTTCATTGTAGTACCAAGAAAGACCAGCCTGAACAAATGAATTGAAATGAAAAAAGATGTGATTTAAAAGAAGCAACAGATGTGCACTGGCACAGAGTCTGGGCGAGAGGCTTCCAGAGGCTGCAGCCGGCTCCGCTAAAGGCCCTGTCACCCATGGTGCACAGTCTGGAGGGCAAATGTGAAGTAGCTGGGCATCAGAGGAGCATAGTGATCTCAATGTTTCATAGGGATGAAGAAGATTGGATTGGTATGGAGGGATTTGTACACAAGCAGAAGTATTTTATCAGTGAACCTCAAATACACTGCCTATATTTAAAATACATAACTCTTACTCTCTTTCTCCCTTGTTTAAAATACAATCTTGCAGTATTTAATTGTTAACCAAACTTCATAAAGTGTTTACTAATGAAAGTAAACTAACATTGCCCTGGTCTTGACAGCTGATGATGTATGGGTTTGGGACAAGGTGAACTCCATTTGTTTTTCCACTCATGTCGCAGCCGCTCAGCAGTTTTTTTCAGTTTATGGTCACAGATGACTGGAGAAAGTGAACATGGGCGGTAATTAAGACCCCGGCTTACTGAATTTCACACTTTTCAAATTTAGATTTATCACCCAGTAAAAGGTGGCCTTGCTGTCTGCCTTGCCTCATTGTGAGTACATTGAACCAACAAACTGTGATTAGCACATAAAATAACTTGTCTAATTAGGCTTGAAGCACATAATTGTAAATGAACCTCAACAAGCTTTTGTTCTTCACATTTTCAGAGCCCTATTAAACTTGTAACTTTTAGAAATGTTGCATGTTAACATGCATTTTCTGTCTCTGACAAACAAACAATAAGGGCATTTTCTCTGTTTTTCATAATAGGTAATTGCTGTATTTCAAAATGTCCAGTGAGTAACCCAACCAACAGCATTGCCATGGAGACTGTAATTATATACAGTATGTCGTGATGTGAGGGGTGGAAATAGATGTGTGTGGATGATATTGTAAAGTACGTCAGTGCATATCAGCTTGAGCCCTGCAGTAAATAATGACTCCACTGCTGTACTCTGTCTCCTGCTGAAACCTTGCTGGGCTCTCAGAGAGAGTTGCCAAGGAAACAGTGAATGAAATAAATCCACAGTTTCATGTCAGAAGGTTGAAGGAGACTTGGAGAAGCAAGACAGGAGACCAGGACGGATGGGTTTTAGTGGCAAAATATTCAAATCTGTAATCGTTTGTCCTGCATAGGTATGCACCGACAGAATAGTGATGGGTGGAAAATGCGCTGTGAGGCATTCCTCAAGCAAATAAATGAAAAGCCTTTTCTGCAATGTTGTGTCATTGAGGACCAGAATGCAAAACTGTGATGAAAAGCAATTTTGGGGCACATTTTGAAATGCATCAGAGATGTATTCATTTTTTTTCTTAGCCTACCGAAAGAGTGCTTCTTTTTCTCAGAAAAAAACAAACAGAGGGGTGGGGAACATAAAGGTCCCATATCTTACACTTTCCCCATGATTTATTTGAAGTTGACATCCATATATTTGTACCAATAACCTTCTTAATGTAGTTTTACAGCTCCTCTCTCAGGCTTCACTCTTAATAACAAAAGGTTGGAGAGCCAGTCAGAAGAGAAACTCATATCCTTTATTCTGATTGGCTGACTGTGATGGAATGAAAATATAACATATTTAAGATAAAAACTCAGACATGGGGCATGGTTTAGAGCAGTGACTGCTCTGTTGACATCACAAAGTTACAGAAGTCCTGACGGCTGGTTTTAAGGTTCAGTTTCTGAATACAGGCTGTGAGCGTTGCTCTGAGCGCTTTGATACTTTCACAGTGTTAATGTTACCCAGACCTGCTTTATAATTTTATAATCCGAGAAGACGCAGAAATCCCATTTTATACAATTTGGGACCTTTTAATGTGAATCGTGATATCACGGGCACACTTCCAACCCGGCTGGAAGCCAACGGCAGCAAAAACAACGTCAGCCTTGTTAGCATCTTGTTTGTCAGTGTAGCTGTCAGTTATCAGGCTTGTGTTGTTTCACTCGTGTATTTCTAAGTGACAAGTTGAAAGCTGTTGCCCCCCTCTGTCCTTAATCCTCCCCACCAGCATTAATTAAACACCCCCCCCCTCTACTAATTAACAGAGCATTACGAGAGCTACAAAATAAATCAGCACTCTGCATATATCCGACTGATAATGTATTCCAAAGTATTTATCGGGCAACACAATTCTTCTCTCTCTTATAATTACACACTGATCAAAGTTTGGCTTCATTTGATAGAATGCAAAAACCAGATTTACTGTATATATTATCAGCAAAATAAAAACTAAATGCAAATCTGGGCTATAGTTAGTCAATAGAGGAGGAATATGAAAGAATTCCAAGACTAAATTTAGGTCATACTTTAAATGAAGGATGAACCCTTTTCATGTGTTTTTGTGGCCTCTGGTGTTCCGTCAAACTATTTGGAAACTGTCACAAAGTATTTTCTAGTGGCGGACATTTGGTTTTGAAGAAAGGCGATTTGTGGCAGATGTCTCCACAGGGATCAAAGGCAGAAGCTCCTTCCATCCTTCACGGCAATGATAGTTCTGCTGGATCCCATTTGTAATTTGAGCATTTGCGTAGGTGGAGAGGCCTCAAACACACAGGGAACGCAGACACACTTCTTCAAAGCCCAGGAATCTGTTTTAACAGCTGTAGATTTTTAGCTTTGCACAGTGCACAATGACAGAAGCGTCACTTTCTGACATCCGCCCACCTCTTCACACCGTGGGTCCTGAATAGCCGACCTGTTTTGTTGCTCAGACTGATAATGACGGGCTGAGAAGAGGTGCTCCATTTGTCTTTGTGTCCTTGTGTGTGAGCGTGTGCTTCAATTGCTTCGGGTGTGAATGCTCATTTTTGTGTGTTTGGCATATGTTCAGCATGTATACATGTTTTCTCTATGTGTACTGATATTTGCCACCTTGTTTCCTTCAATTACACACGTACAACTTGCCAGCAAACTCCCAAGTTCATCTATAATGGATCAAGGGATGTTCTAGCTGCTAGTACTGGATCACCTCAGTAAGCAGGCCTCAAACAGCCCGGCATGTCCTGGCAATTGTCCCAGCAAGAGGAGTGGGGACCCCAGTGACATGGACGGGGAGCTCAAGCAGCGCCAAGCTACTCAAATATTGATCAGTGGAGCTGTCTTTGAGCTGGTTAGTCTGAGCCAGTCCCTTGCCCACAGGAATCGGAGGTGGGGGAAAAAGGCCCCACAACAAAGAGAGAAAGAATTCAGCCTCTTCTGATTCCACTGGTGGATGCTGCTGCTTCTATCACGGCAGACGTCCTCAGAGGGACAGAGAGAGAGAGAAGAGCATCACCTTCATATTGACGTTCTGCTCAGCTGTGCTAGATGACACATCCCTGAGGATGAACGCAGGGTCCATGGTTGATCAGTGGGGGTCAAAACAACACCACTGATTTCAGACACTGATGTCAGTGTTGTCATACCCATAGAAACATATACTACACCTTCCTTGGTAATCGAATAAAGAATGAAAGTGACTGGAAGAAGTTGTGCTACATGGATGTGGGCACTCCTCAAGAAATATCACATCTTATCCTTGGTGCTGTAAACTTGCATATCAATGTCCTCTGTGATTAAAAAGCAGGTCAATGTTCTGTATTAATACTTTGAAAGAGCTGAGTCCACAGAGTAATGCACATATTGTGTGTATCCTCCAACTGGCTTGGCAACCTGTATCTTCCTATGGATATCAACACTGGAGAAGTGTAAAATATGGGACCTTGAAAAAAAGAATAGAAAGAACACTGATGTTCATGTGTTCATGACTACAATATCTCCAGAGTCCAAAAGTGTCTTTTCTGTAAATGGTCAGCACATTTCGCTATAATACACAAATCAGAAATACCCTGATGATAAAACCTTTTACAGTTTTTAGGTGTATCCTCACTTGAAATCACGGTAGAAGTGTAAGATAGATTGTTGATTCCCAAACAAAGTACGATCTGTGCCAAATGGATGGATGGATACCACTTCTTGGAAATTATAGGAGAAGTTGAGCCATGTTCCCAGGTGCTGAATATTCAAAATATAACTTCTTTGGCACTCCCACTCACCTGGCCTAGTCTTTAATTAAACTGAACTTTTTGATGAGCTCTAACTTTTACTTCACCTAGGTAACTTGTCCAGATGCCAAAGCCCATCTCACTCCGACTCTGTCCATACTCTCAGATCCTATTTGGATGACTGCCACTGATTCCCTGCACGACAACGCAGCATCAGGTGCGCGGCTGTATTTCGACTCATCCCTTGCCCAACTTGAATTTTCATCGCCACTGCAGGCTCCTGAGTGGCGATGGCTGGCCCAACATTGTGGCCCTGCCAGAATCCTGACACAGGTCCCGCTCACCCCGCTGGCACGGGCCCCCGCTTGGCCATCTGGTGCTTCAAGAGCAGGTGCCAGTCACTCATCACATCCACCTGTCTGCCCGCCTGCCTGCAAGACATGGCCCTCCGCTGAGGCCTTCGGACCAGTGTCACAGCCCCTCCCCCGCTCCCTCCTCCTCACCTCCTCTTTGCCAACAGCGAGTTATCTGCTGCCCAGGCCTGACCCCATGGGACACCGAGGAGCCAGTACACTGTAGTTGCTCAGAATCAGTTCGCGTACATGGTGGGCTGCTAGTCACTTGGCTCGTTCAGAACAAACGGATGCTCAGAATAAGTGATGTGCGCTTAGACAGACTGTCACTTTCCCTGATTTCGACAAAGAGGAATGTCAGGGGAACGAGGCAACCAGTCACTTTGTCTTGTCTGCTCACAGCAATCTCCTGAAGAGGAATAGATGTGTCACCAGGGCAGAAAAGCCTCTGTAGAAACCCTCATCAGTCCTCCCTCTGTCAATCAATGTTGGCCTGAAAGAAATCTCCCAGTCGAAGCAGCTGGGAGCAGATGAAGCAGATGAAGGCGCTGATTTGACTGATGACATTTCAGTGGACATTAGCACTTTTAGCTGCCTCTGAGAAAAGCCCATCAATATGACCGCCTCCTTCTCGTAGACAGACAGCACGCCGCTCCAGCCCTAATTTTTTTCTTTCATTTCATTAACTCAGATGTCGGCTGAAATGAGCAGCTGTTATTTGTTTGTTTGCTTGCTGACATTTCCTTTGACATGGACAATGCATCAGAGCAGCCATAATCTCTGCCCATCTAAATCGCTTCTTTTTGAAAGGAGGCACAGCTCAAGATCTGACACGAGTTACTACTAAATCCATTAACCCAGCAGCCTGTCACTGAACTTCAGTAACTGCAGCTGGAAAACAAAGTGAAACTCTGACATCAGAGCAGGAAGGCTAAAATAATTCAGCTTGTGGTTCTTTTGAATTTGAACAAGATACTTTTTTCAATTTCTGACAGTCTCTCTAAAAGCTGGTCACATTCTTTACCACTTCTGTTATTCATTGCCATGCTTTCATGAACGACATTTGCCTAGAAATCTCCCAGCCACATCAAAACTTCTAAACAAACTCATTTGAAAGCAGATTGTGAAGCCAGCCCGTGTGTTGCAGTCAGTGGTGTGGTGGTTTGTTTTTGGGTTGTGACGAAGAGGCTGACATGAAGACAGATGTTGTTTGAGCTATGCAAATGCTGGAGGTTGTTTAAGGGGTGAGCAGGCAGACAAAATGATAAATGTGTGTCAGTGAGGCACATCGTTCCTCACACATAAGTTTTCCTCACGAGCACAGGGGCTGCTGTCTTTTGTGGTCTTCAAAGGGCCGAACCGTGCCAGACGGCACGTTTTGCGAACCACAGCAGCTCTTATCTGGGAAGGCCTAAGCACTTCCAGAGGTCCTATCTGTTTTGCTGTCACAGGCTTAATCATAAACTGGTGAATGCCCTTGTGGTCGACGGTGATCTAAGCTCTAGATGAGTCACTGCTCTAGTTTTCTGCTCAAGAGCTTCAGTCTTGTGCTCTTGAATTATTACATGATGCTTTGTGGTCAAGCTGGACTCCTCAGGTGAGCATTATGAAGGCTACGAATGGCTTGACCACACACACATGCACACATACAAATGCAGACCTCCCCAACATGCCCAGCAGGAAGCCCAGCATGATAGCAGCATTCCAGCAGATATTACTATCATCATCTTTCTGCTGCTCTAACACCCTGTGTATCTAACCTGTTGCTCAGAGATAAAGAGAGGTCGTATGACACACACACACACACACACAGTGATAAATGTCACAGCACTCCCTGTCCTCCCCCCTTTTAGATAAAAGCGAGCACAGATGAAAGCTCCTAAGAAAATATAACAGGGAGATGCATTTTTGTGTTTGATAGCATCAGCATGGAGAGGACAATAGAGATACACGAGTAGGGCTCGAGGAGCATTCAAGGCAAATGTGTTACTTCAGGAGCACAAACGCACCACTTGATGCATCACGCCAGCAGCCTCTGTGCTTCTGAGCTCACCAATACAAGCAAAAATGTAATCTTGGCAAAGTTTGGAGGGTGTTAGCATCACTTAGAAAACACTCAGCCAAGTGATGAAGGTGTCAAAGTCAGGGTCCCCGCTTCAGTGTTAGTTTGGTCACTGAGGTCTTTTTTGCAACAGTTTAAGATTTAACAGTTTAAGACAAGGAGAGAACCTGAAACACTTAAATGAGCATCTCAAGGAAACCTTTGTTTTGCGCCACTGGCCCCAGGTCCAGACAAAGCAAAGCTGCCCTTTCACACATGCAACACACAACCAGAGACTGTCTGTGAGACATGAGGGGCGATGCCTGGGTAGAGCGTGTAGGAGAAATAAAGAAACATCATCAACGCACCCACTCACTCGCTGTGAATTCTCCAGACAGTGACCTGCTTTATTCACAGATGACTTTAAAGGATACAATCCCCTCAATGTCTGGTTCAGCTGATTCACCTCCAGCTCCTCCTCATGGCTGCAGTGCACATGTGAAAGCCTCTCCAGGCTTTGGGTTTAGTTATTTTGAAGTGATTTCTCTGCTCAAAAAGGCTCTTAACACAACACCTGAAGTAAACAAACAAAAAGTGGAGGCTTGTGTCATGGAAAGACTTAATGAATCATACTGACGCAGAGCACCCCCCTCCCGCTCGGATAGTTTATTAAGTGCTGGGCTATTACATAGTGTACACAGTGAAGGACAACGTTTTTTGCAAGTCGGCCAAGTTGTTATCTTATCAGCTGTGATTTGTGTGTTTGTGTCGCACAGAATTTATTAAACTGTGAAGTCTTAATTAAAAGTGAGGAGCAGAAACTGAATACAGATCGCAGGTGCCACAGTATCGGGAGGAAAAGTTGTTTTATTACACTCACTGACTTGTAAATCCTCAATCTTTGCAGGAATTCATGATTTTTTTTATTGTCACTGGTAATCTACAAAGTACTGGATGAAATATAGATGCCACCACTCATCTGCATTATCAAAGGCAAAGGGAAGTACCTGTCTGTCAGTAAAACCTATAATAGTATGATATAGTATGCTGGGTCCAGGTCAGAGGAAAAGCATTAATGACTCTGATTTCATATTATTCATTATTCATGTAGATTGATTAATCGATTAGTTGATTAGCAGAGTCAATCAACTGTTTTGTTTAAAGGAATCGATTTTGAAATGTTGAGTTCGATACTGACATCGCTCATGCTGTATGCTAACTGTATGCTAAGTGTGAAGCTTCCATCACACGGTAGCTAGCTTAGCATAAACAGCTGACCTTCCTCTGTCCAAAGGTAATAAAATCCAGTTACCATCACCTCTAAAACTCACTAATCAACATGTTATATCTAGTTTATATATGGTCATTTTTATACTTTGATTTTGTGCATCTTACTGTCTTCTGTCTTACTGGACGAACTCTTGAGTCTGAGACGTGAAGCCAGTGCTGAAGAGGGGGGCGACTCCACTGGTTGTTAAAAGAAGTCAGATTGTATTGAAGTCTATGGGAAAATGGCCCTATTTCTCACTTCATTTATTAGCTCAGTAAAACATTTGTTGTCTTACCAAAAGTTATGCTCAACAGCAACAAGCTCAGCTGTACATGAGTGAGAAGTTAACATCATATTTATCTCTCTTTGCTACATCACCCTGACCCCTGTGACTAACAGAGAAGGCTGTAGTGTGTGTTCTCATGGTGAGTTTGATAAAGGAGAACAGGATGTAATTATTAGCTGAAGATGTCTGAGGAATATTTTTTATGTCGTTACCAACAGCAACTAAAGTGGATTTCTAGTCATTTGCAGCAGATAGTTGTGCTTGTTTTGAAGCTGGTTTGTTTCCCTGTAACATGTGATGCTTATTATCATTGCTGTTCACCATGACCTGTGATACAGAGCACAGTAGATCGCAGAAGATGCAGTGAGTGATATACGCTTTCCCTCTGACTTGAACTCCCTTAGTGATGTACACCTTCTGCCTGCTGTTTTGTTTGGCTTCACACAGTCTCCACAAGTGCAGTGAAGAACTGTGAGGCACTGACCACTGACCAGACAGCCACATTCAAACACTCATTCCTGTTCTCCCCGTCGTCGTACATGCCTCTGCATGGTCAGACATTTCTTACATTTTTTAGGAGGTCAGCATTATTTGTGCGCACAGCCAGAAATCCCAAAGAAAGTTGAAAAGCTGGTGCAAGAATAAGACAGACCTTGTTGATACAAATCATATTTAACACACACATTCTTAAGTAATTGCATTTTTCCTCCAGGTCATCTTAGTTTAGAGTCATGTTCAACAAAATATACTTAATTCAAAGCACATTTGCCAGGGCTCTCCAGAGCTTTCAAATAAGACACACCAGACACAGATCAGCAGCCGTCTGTTGATGATCTGAACAAAACTTGGAATTGACACGAAGGTGTCGGCGTCATTACAGGGCTGGAGAAAGATCAAGGCCGCCATTCACATCTGAGGCCAGAGACCATCCTTGAGAAGGGACAGAGGTTACAATCTGTCCCCATATGTGGCCATCTGCTAGCACATGATCACCGATTCATAGTTTGTTCAAGTAACAACAACTGACATATCTCCATGACAACCTTGCCAGAGTTGAGACACACCCTTGTCATTTAATCCTTTGGTGTAAGGTGATCGTCTTATGTCAGTCTGTTTTTGCATCTTGATGTTCCAATAAAATCAAGCATTTTTAATATCGCAGTAAGTTTTGGGTCTTGGATCATGCAAATGGTGACTGAACAAGAAGCTGTAAACTGAGCTGATAGTAAGAGGCGAGAATGTGAGTCGTTTGGTGTAAAGCATTAAATATATAAGGCTGAGAACTGGATGAGTGGTGTGTGTGTATGGCGGCCATGGAACATCTGAGGTATCAATTCGGCGGCCTTCTTAACAGGTCAGAGCTGACACAGCCTGTGTGACACGAACGTGAGACGTGTGATCTGGAAATTCGGTGTCTTGCCTAGGTTTTTTCAGTGTGACCAAAGTCTCAGAGAAAAAGTAGACCTTCAAAAATTTTAATTAAAAAAATAGTTATAAGGGGGAAATTATGATACAACTCAACACAGATCATTATGTTGAGTTTCTAACTTTATATAATAATAATGATAATAATAACGTTCAATTTCTGGAATGAACTTGAAAAAAATTTTCTTCCTGTTAATGTCAACCAGGAGCATGATGGGAAATAATCTTGTAGGAATCTAGTCTAGCAAATAGTGACTCTGCAAAACACTTTGTCTTCACAAAATTTTCTAGTGAATGAGAGTAAAACTCTTTATCTGTGAGTGGGTGTCAGACTTTAGTCTTTTCGAGGTCTCGAGTGTAGGACAGGCTACAGAAAAATAATGAGAACCAAGAGAAGTGGATCTTAAGTTAAAAGAAATAGTTTGACATTTTATGTCAATTGCCCTCTTGACATGCTTTAGATGAAGATTGATGCTCTTCTCATGTCTGCACTTTAGTCCTCGACACACAACCCCCAAAGAACCAAACTGTCTTCTTCACATTTCAGTTTGTGTATAAATCCACCCAAAGGTTTTCAATGTGCAGACTTTTCAGTCTCCAAACACGAGAGGTCTTTGTCATAAAACAATGGCAGTTTAGATGATGAAGTTGTTATTCTGGTGGGGACTGTCTCACCCTGTCATAATCACACTTTGAATGAAACTCAAAAAAAAAAAAAAAAAGAGGTTAGCATAAATAAAATTATGGTTGTGTGTAGGTCCCTGCCAATGGCTGATTGTGGGTGTGACAGCAATCAGCTAAGAGTCTTGTGTTCTTTCAAAATCAGCTTGACTATCACTGCTTTCATCCCTTTGTATGACAAACATCTGCAGAAAACACACTCTGCAATCAGCTTTTTATAGCTTGATCTCTTAAATAGCCAATTTGCTCTTTGTTTTGCCTCTGCCGTGTATCAACTGAGACAGGAGTCAATTTGGTTTTCCATTTCGATCATCAGCAACAGTCAAGAACACTTGAACGAGCCCGATGAATGAGTCACTTTGAATCATGAGATTATACTCATATATTCCATGAATAAACATCGGTAGTAAACACAAAGCGGGCGGTCTGTCCTCTCGCTGGGTTTCGCTTCATATTATTTTAATTCTCACCTATTAAAATGCATAATCTCCTTTACCTCTTCACAATTGTGGAGAACAATTGCAGCCTGAGAGCCGTCTATTGTATCAACAGTATGATAGCAAGTAACAAAGGCCTAATTACTACCTGCTGGATATGATGAGGAATAATTAGCTCGATCGTGGAGAGCCACTGATGACAAGCTTGCAAGGAGCTCGCTGGTGCCCGTTAATGGAGTGAAATAAATGTATTATCTCTGATGCTTCCACGTGTGTAGTCAGTTGGAGGTAATAAAAGTGAATCTTATCAGTGTAGTTTGTTTATTTCTCAGGCGTTGCACCACTCATCAGTTGAAAAGCAGTTAAACTGAGATCTCACTGAAAGGGATTTTATTATGAAAGGAGCCAAAATAGAACAAAAAAATGACGTGAGAACTAAATAAACACCTCAGATAATTGCTGGAGCTCCCCTCTCAGAGTCGGGTTTAACAACGTGCTATCCTCACTGCCTCGTGGTAAACTGATGAGTCCAGCTGAGAGCTGACACTCGCCGCCCCTCCACCCCCACCCCCACCCCACAGCCTTTACACTGAGTCATTAAACAACTATGCACACCTCCTCAATCTGCAACTGGGGTTTTAGGGCTTTTAGAGTTGGGTTAAAGTTTAATCCAGTGTTGTGTAAAATGCCCCGGCCCCTACACACCCGACCCCTCTGGCTCCTACAGCTCCCTCCCTCCTCCCTCCTCCCCCCTCCCTGCCAAGTTGCTCCATGCAACATTCCTGCTTCTCAGGATGCTTGTAGTTTGATGCAGACCATTAGCATTGAACAAGAGAAGTAGACAAAAGGGGGCGACAGGGAAAGGGGGCAGGGTGGAGGCAGGTGCATTTTAATGACTGTGTGTGTTCATGTTTTTGTGTACACATGCATGTGCACTCTCTAAAATACATTGTTAACGACTCTGAGGCTATTGGTGTAGATGTGCTCTACAATACCTTCACAGACACTGTAGTTAGATGTCAGTGTGTGGCCAACTATTTGTTTTCCCTGTGTGTGTGTGTGTGTGTGTGTGTGTGTGTGTGTGTGTGTGTGTGTGTGTGTGTGTGTGTGTGTGTGTGTGTGTGTGTGGTTGCTTTTTTGTTGCCCAAAACATCACAGATAGCTCTATAATTCAGTGGTGGCTTTAGCTTTTCACAGTGTAATTATATGCTAAAAAGCTCCTAATAGGAAACAGTGATTATTTCACTTAAATTACCAAAATAAGTTATTGTAACTTATAGCTTGCAAGAAAAATAAGAAGCACAATTGAATTGTGAAGAGAGAGAAATGCATGCAGATGAAATATGTTAATAAGCTGCCAAGGCATGAGCACAACTCCTGGTTAATGGCACAACGCTGCAATCTGGCCCTCCAGGGGAGAGAGAAATGAGCATCTTCATCACCACAAGTCCCCCATCTGAGAGAGAGGAGAAGAGAGGGAGTCGAGCAGACAGGCAGACAGCATTAGAAAACCAAAAAGAGCGACGGGGAGAGGCTGCATGTCTCTGCCTCCCATCCACATTATCCCTTCAACCAGAGAGGGAATCAGTAAAGAGAGGATCATTTCCTTGAAATACCAGAATAAAGAGCACATGAAAGACAGAAAAGGGAATTTAAAAAAAAGGGTGAGTTGTAAAGTAGACAAGAAATAGAGGAGAAAGGATGTGAGGCAGTGAAGGGAACGATGTATGCAGAGAGCTGGGGAGAGCAGCAGGGGGTCGGTGTGAAAGTGGCATCAACACGTTTCAGGGAGCCAGGCCATCAGATCCCGCCTCAGTGCTGCGTGTTGCATTACACACACACACACACACACACAAATGTTCTGCTCTTTGAAAGCCATTAGCGAGCACCTCAAAGATTCATGGTCACCTCGCCTCCCAATGCGTTTTCTGCGAGAGTTCAAACCGAGAAGATATTTTGCTTTCCCTCCTCCTTCCTATCAAAAGCATTACTGATACTGGAGCTATGAGCGTGAGCGTGACAGACCTCTCACATCAACATCCCAACACTCTCTTGGAATGATATCACACAAGTGGGTGGGCTGATTGGGACGCTGCAGGGTGAATCCTGAAGACGGGGCATGGCAAGGTCACACTGACAGCTACAGGCATGATGCAAATAGAGGAGGCGACGTTTCATGGTGGAATTGCAATCAACCAGCTAGTGTTGATTAAAACGACACATTTGTTTTGCATAGGGGTTCCAGAAAATGAAATGGCCTTATTAAACTGTGGTCTGCGTGGAGCTGTCAGGGGAGAGGAAGTGATGGGGAAAAAAACAATTTGACTTCCATGTTCTGTAATGAAACATCTCACAACAGCACAGAAGTGGTTATGAGTGGCAGGCTGTTTGTCAATTCAAATAATCAGACAATCGGAGTAGGAGGTAAATAACAATTTACCCTCAGATATTCTCTTACTCATGTTATAGATTCTTTATTATTGTCAACAAACTCAGGTAATAGACCAAAACCAATAAAGAATCGATCTTGCTAACAAGTAGAGGAGAGTTGGGATAAAGGGAGCACGGCACAGAAGCCTCTTATATGACAAGAATTCAAGAATCTACAAACAAGTCGCCCTAGATTCAACTTTCTCAGAGAACTATGACCTGGGTCATGATCATGTTACACAATTAGTACTCTAACGCATCCAGAGGTTCTGACATCTGAGTTTTTCTGTTTAAAAGAAGGAGTTACTGACAGGACAATTGAAATGGTTGTTTCAATGCACTTTTTTTCCCACTAATGTAGCAACACTGTGTGTTACAGTATTAATTAAAACATGTGTATACACGTCTGTAGACATGGTGGCTGCAGAACGTCTAATTTTTTTTATTGGGTTAAAATGGGTTGGAGCCAACACATCTGTTGCCTGTTAGCTCTCAAGTGAGGCGTCTAATGTATGGACTGAAATCTTTTTACAAGCATCTCACAGCAAAAATAACAGAAAGGGCCTGAATCTGAATATTACACAGGCATTAAGGAATATACATCTTTTGATCATTCTAGCAGCTGCATGTGGAGACAGTGGTTTTCTAGAAAGTAATGTATAAAAATAAATCAGAAATTAATTTAAAAAAAAAAAAAAACAAACAACATTTAAGGATCCTGCAAACTATGTAAAGAGACAGAGCTGGCAGCAGACACACAGCCGGTGTGATCACATATGTGTGCTTCTCTGCATCTCCACGTCTAAGAAAGTTTTGTTGTAAAGCTGTCCAATAAAACATGTATTATGCTTTCACCTTTATATTCTGATAACCTGGAAGCAACAAATAATTTATTGTTTTAATGGATTCTGAACATATTTATCTCTTGTGTATCTACTTTGTCATTCAGGGCCACCATAGTGGTTTAAACCTGGCTTATAATATTGGGTTTTTATTTTTTTAAAAGGTGCCATCGGCCAGACAATCCCCAAATGTCACACAACAAAAGACTTTGTTTTGCTGAACAATGACATATTCTCTGTTTTTATATCTATAATGAAGGTTAAAGGAAAACAGATCAGAAGTATCACTTTAAAACGAAGCTCAAAGTCAAAACAATAAAGATACATGCTTACATGATCTGCCCCTTTACTTTTTCCTTCCACCTTCTATTTACAGCCTGTTTGTTCTCTTACTCATTTTTGGGCTTTGTTTATTTCACTCAACTGCAGCCCCTGGGTTGTGTGTCTGCCTGCGGGCCTATATTGCTTATGTGCATATATGTGATTGGATGTGTGATGTGACAAAAAGGGTTACTGCCTGTCTCCCTATTCGAGGCAGGTGATCAGTTTGTCTTCCTCATCCACAAGCTAGAGGAGACGTACAGAATGATACACATTGAAGATTACAATTGCCCCATGGATGCCTTTTTGTTCCTGCATGCTTGAATGATAAGGGTTGTCACCTGTGTGTGAGGCAGCGAGCGAGAGCCAAGATGGTGAAATTCAAAAAAAAAAAAGAAGAAGAAGAAATGGCTGTTTAGCAGCTGGTTGTCCATAATTGTGCTGGAAGTGAATTTTGCATACTTAAGAGCTTGCATCATAGGCAATCACTGACCCATCTATTGCACACAAAGGATAACACACATAAGCACATGCACACACTCGCACAAACACATTCGACCTAATCAAGATAATAGCATTTGTTAGCAGGCTGGGTTGAAAGCTCCAGTGCTGACAAGAAAAACTTTCACACAAGGTTTCAAAAATCATCCTGTATTCACTTAACATTATCAGAATATCATTATTCCTATGAATTTTCTATGTCCTTTTTCTTAATAATATTTAATGTACATGTTCTGCTACAGGGAGCGTGGCTGGGAAAGATGAGGGGAGTGATCCACCATGAACCCTGGCCGGCTAATTGGAGGTTTCAGCAGAGGCCTGGTGCCGGAGACTGAGCACTGTGTTGCTCTAGTTGGAACAGGGAAGTCTAATGTCTCGGGGGGTTAGGGGGGCTTCCCTCTCCACCTTTCTCCCTAACCTTTCTCTCTCCCCTCACAAACTCACAGAAACTGTTTCTGTTAGATATCACACACACGCGCGGGACATGTACAGCTGTGGCCCAGGCTTGATTACCAATCCTGATCCTCTGACAGCTCCACTCTTACCTCTTCACACGGGAGGCCGTCTGGCCCGTGAGACCAGGTGACAGATAAGCTGGTGGACACTCCACGTCCCGGGCTGCAACGACGCTGACCTTTGTAAACACAGATAATCAGTGACTCATTCAGCCCTGAGTCCCAGGACCTCTGTTGTTTGGGGAGGTTATCTCCAGCTAAAAGTGGAGTGTAGACCCTGCAGGCATGTGGACAGGATGGAAAGCTTGTGTGACCTTGTTAGCCTTTCTGTATGCAGAAACCTCAAAGCTACTCCTGGTTAAAGGTTAACACTCCACATAATAAAAGGCTTTTTGTAGTTGGTGACCCCTGCAAGCATGGATCTCATCAGCCGAGTAAGTGTACAAGCATGTCAAGCTATACACGCATACCCCAAAGAAAACACAAGGCAAAGCAAAAGCAATAGATGACTTAGTTAAAAAGATACACAGGTACACATAATTGAGTTGTTTGGCCCAGCTCATTCAGGAGTTAAAGAACAGAGGTCCACCCAATAACTACTGTAAAGTAAACAGGACTAAAACAGGAATATTGGACACAGGACCTTAAACCGTTATAATAATATTAAATCAATCAATATTAATATTAAATCAATAAATATATTAGATAAATCATATATATATATATAAATAGCTAAAAAATAAAAACAAAGATAAGTAGACACCCTTTCTTGGGATGTGGTGTGATTATTGTGATTATTAAGGATAAGTCAGCAAAAGCAATCTAGAGCATTGTAAAGAAAACCTAAGTGATGAACTACCTGTAATATCAACTGAGGCCTTAACTAGACACAAACAAACAAACAAACAAAACCAAGTTGGCTGTCTGAAAGGCACCAGCCTTCCAGCAGGGAAAGAGAGAGAGCACCACTATAAAGCCACCCAGTTTATACAGGCTCCACACAGATGAAGCCAATGGGAGGGGCCAAGTAATCAGGGAGAACCTGAGAACAGGGAAGCAAATACTGCCATACGACCCAGGGCCGTCACACACTGTAATCAGTCCTCCTCTCCATACTGTCTCCCAGCTCCCCCCATACAAAGTCCATCCTTTGGTCAACAGAAAACTGTGCTCTTCAGTTCAGCTTCACAAGCCTGACTGATTCAATTCAAGTGGATATCTTCCAGACACCCACATCCATATTAGATACGAATTCTACGCACATTTTGAGAATATAGTGTTTTGACAATGGAAAAGAGACAGCATGTCAAAGACTTATGAGTCTGTCAGTGGATGTTACTGTTGCAGTGGATTGGTTAATGGACAGAGAGCTCCAGAAAGATTTTATTTATTTAGTTATTTTTTTGCTCTTTTTGTAAATTTTAACCATACACTGTAAATAATAGTGAAAAAAAAAGCCCCTGTGATGTTGCTCAGGTTTGTGAGGAACAGTTTGCTCAGCCGTGACCTGACTCTGCTGAACTACCTGCCACTCACCCACCTGTCACTTTACACTTGGCTGTAAGTCGGAGCGAGACACTTGTTCTATTCACAGCTTTTTAAGTGTAACTCTAGAGGTTTGATAAATATGGGCCCTTTTTAGAGACCTGGGATCTAATGATGTTAAAGAAATGAGGTTACTACAGAAAGTCCACAGTAACCTTCTTATTTGAGTGCATGTAAACACCCTGACTTAAAATTGAACCAAATTCAGTCATTGAGGTCAAATACTGTGCAGCCTTAAGCAGGTAGTGGGGAGATTTTACGCAAGCGTCGATGACCTGCTGACATTTCAGTGTGTTGCTCAACTCCCCTGACGCTGAGTGAAAGGTTTCAATATTTTCCCTGCTCCACGAGGCAGCCAAACTCTCTTTTCGGAGCTCTGAGTGAAATCAAGCTCTTAAGATCCTATCTATTTGATTTTTCACAGTCCTAATATAACCTCTTCCACATGAGGCTTTTTATTACCACTCAGGGAGGCAAGCTTTATTTGCAAGCTGTTTGCAGGAGCAAATCGTTATTGCACCATGGCATTTCAATTGAATAAGATATCAAGATATTGTGTCATTCGCTGGGCCCCAGATGTGACTTCAATAGGAAAAGAAGATATTTAAATAGGAATTTTAATAAAGGTAGCTGAAGATGTGATTCTACCTGAAGAGGGTTGGAAATGTCCAACAATAGTGAGAGAAGAATAGTTTTCCCAAACCAATAGCTGTTAATCTTTATTACTCAAAACACCCACATCCAGAGGTAGAGATTTTGTTGAAAGCTCATACACACCACTTTGATAACATTTGAGCTTATTGTTCAAGCTTTTTGTTGTGCTGTGATTGTGTGCACGTTTGGCAGTGTTTTCATGTGATGCAGTGCAGCATTAAGGTATTTCTGAATTACCACGTTCACCCAAATCACATGCACAAAAGACTGATTTTCTCTCATTACCCCTTGTGGTGTTTGGCTTTGCAGCTGGTTTTGATCAACACTTCAGTGCTGCCCAAATCCAATAAAAAAATAAAAAAAATTAAGGAAATTTCAAGGAGGTCCATCAGTTTTACACATCAAACTCTGGTTTGAGGTCTTGGGGAGTACTATTGAATATGTGATTTATGAGCAGCAAAAAGTTTGATAAACTGCCTCAAGTCACTTGAGTCAGCATCAGTTGGGGCTGAGGACTTCAAGAAAAGTTCAAATAAATTGTGGAGTGTGGAGTTAGAGAAGTGATTTTGATGCTTGATGCTAGAGGCTCGAGACTACACAGCCACTGTGAGCACAACATATCATGTTCCACTGTGAGCAATGCAGGCACTAGGTTTTCAGTAAGGAGAGGAACAGTTCTGCTGTATCGATTTTTATCCTTTGTTTTTTAACTCTTTGTGAGCCCAGTGAGACTGCTTTGTATTTTTCTTGATTATTTTGTATGTTCATTTAGCTAAATGGATTATTCTGGGATATTCAACATATTGTATAATAGCATATTATATACTATATTATATATAATGTAGCCTATTATTCTCCTGGCTGTTGCTGCTTTTTGGGCCTGTTGGTTAGTCTTTTAAATGCATGTGGTAGCTCATCAGAGTTTTGTCGCTCCTTGTCAGTGTCCTGACCGAGCATCTGTATGTGATGACTTGCAGAAGTGGCCGCCCTCACAGACCACACACGGAGCTCATGGTTTCCTCAGTAGAAAGTAGTTTCAGTTCAAAATTTTCAACTCCCATTTCAGTGTAGTGGTGTCAGTGATGAAGATGAAAATATATTTTTATGATTTGGTTGAAATGACCCTTTAAAATGACCTGGTTGACATGATTTGGAAGATGGGTTGTCACTGAACCTTCAGCAAAATAAAGTCTCAGTGTGACTTCGCTGAAACCTGGAGGCCCCAGGGCTTATCTTTGCAATTCCTCCTCTGCTGCTGCTGCCATAGAAATACATCACCAGAAATGACCAAAATGTGTCCACACTGGTGTGTGTGTGTGTGTGTGTAGCTAAGATGTTTGGACCCACACAGACACTTTTCTTTATCTGCTCGCTGTCAAAATTGTTGTGGGTCAGCCAGCATGACAACACACGCACACTCGCATCAGACAAACAAAGGCAAACAGATAGGCTTTTGCTATCCAACTGAGGAACAAACACACACCTGCGCCTGCACACACACAGACACACACCATCTCTCAGCAGTGGGAGGTGGTTTTGAAGTTGTGACAAACTGTCCAGCTAACTGAGACTATCCATGGAGAGCTTTTCTGTTCTGTTGTTTGATGCTGTTTTTGTAATTAACTCAGACAAAAGCTCCAGCAGCTCCCTTCTGATGTGCACTCAACACAAACACACACACATAAACACACATTGCACATCCATCCTCCCTGATAAACGGGGAGTCTGGGGATGTGCAGAACGTGGCAGCAGCATGATTCAGAGAGCGTCACTCAGGAACTGTTTCAAAATGAGCATGTGGGAATCAGTGGGAATCTCTGTTTGTAGACGATTTGAAGAGCAAGTGTGGTTTTGATTTATCTCATCTCATCTCATATTTTCTATGAGAAAATATGAGATGCTGTAACATTGTTCACTTTGTTACTTTGGAAGCTTCTGGTCTGCAGACAAGAGTTTTCCAGTTTATTTGGATTCTCATTTCTCTTGGAAGTAATTGGGTCTCACTCTCTAAATGTGTTTTAGTGGCTAAATCAGATTTTTAAGGAGCACTCCAGTAGGTTAGATTTGCACTTTCATGAAGATGGGGGAGTCACAAAAGATTAAATATTGAAGCAACAGAGGCCAAGATATCCTGACTCCCAGTCATCAGTACAGGTCAAGGTCCAAAAACAGCAGTGCTTACATTTCACTGAATAGCATCTTTCATTAGACCTTTCCTGCCTCTTAAGTGCCTTCTTCTTTCAAACCTTGCACCTCCAATTTGTCACGGATGCTTTCTGTGAACAGTTTTGACCTTGAGATACCACTGATTACATCATTAGAGGTATTTTTAGGATTCAACAGAGTTAAGGTCAGCAGGAACTTTTTCCAGAGACCTATTCGCGTAATAACCGAATAATAAAAAAATCTACCAGCAGTATGTCATGTAGCTCACTTCATAGGTTTAAAATTGAAATTGAATTGATTCAGTATTTTTTTTTTTTTTTTATATTTTAGTTTTTTAGCAGCCTTTAATGAACAGAGCTTCATGTGTCCAGCACAGGCTGTTGGACAGAGGGTGTGACGCCAGAGGGAGCTTCACCAAGCATACACTCGCTCACCTGTTACTCCAAGAGGCTACTCCCCTCAACTGTACATGTTCATACATGTACACTTGATTTAAAGATTTAAACAAAAGAGTAATAGAAATAAATCTATCATTGACAGTTGTCATGAAGGGGGGAATTAGCCACAGAGACAAAAAAGAAATTTGCACCAGGTTGTAAACGTTTATTTCTGCTATAAAGTTGAACATTTCAACATTAGAGTCTGGGGGGACTGACTCATTTAAGGAGTCAGACTCTAGTGGCAAATTGGGGAGCTGCAGTTTTTGGCTTATAAGTGTTTGGTTCACTTTTCAGCCCAGGAGGCTGATGGCTGGTTAAGACGTCACAGAAAGCCAGTTTGCATCTGTGCTCATTGTGAACTTGGTTAAAATTCTAAAAGGTTTCATTTCTAATAACTGTTTCAGTGGACCCCAGTTTGTTGAATGTGGACAGTAAACCCCAGTAAAGTAATAACAAAATAATACCATCCCTAGGTCCACTGTTAGTGCTGTTTAGTCACATCACACAATGAAGATGGAGTTTGTAGAATTGTAAATATTCCCACTTTCATCTTTTTGAGCACTTTAAAGATTTTGAACTTCTAGTCTCGGTTATCTCGGTGAGATTTGCTGTTCAATTCATTTCCATGTTTCCTGGTGATTTATAGAAAAGAACATATGTACACTAACACAGAGCTAGCTATTGGCCTCTACTTTGTGAAAACAAACTGATAATGGTCCACAACAGTATTTACAGTTGCCACCATGGAGCTGAGCAGCACAAAGCTGTACTTTTTAAACTTCAAACCAGACTGCTGCAGCATGTTTGTTTAAGTCTGATGCTCCCTTCTCGTCTTGAGGGTTTGGTGAAATAGGAGAGCTGTGTTTTCATGTTTGGAGAGAGGGTTTCCTTGGCAAATAACTAAATATGCCTTTCATCTTTTGGTACTGCATTTGATTATTGGTTATTGTCCTTTGGGAGTATAGGGGGACTATTATTATCATGTCCAGTAAGTAAAAAATGTATTTATTTTGAATTTCTCAACATTGAAAACCCAAACAAATTCTACACATCGTGTTGTGTGGCTGAGCCAAGGAAAACATTTCACGTGTGTTGGTATCAGAGGAGCTTTGGGAGAGTTGTGAGACTGTCGGAGCCATTTCCAAGGCAGCATCATATCCAAGTGAGGTCATTTTGTTGAATCACCCCCCGAAGCCAATCGCTTACGAGGCCCCTAATAACTTTATTACCACATATATCAAGACCTAGACTTTAGTCTTGGAAGCCATCTACGAGCTGCTGTGCTGCTTCTCCACTCTGTCCTCGTTCATTTGACCTGTCAGTCATCACCAACTTCTATTTCTTTTTTCCTTCTTTTCACTTGTCTTTGTTTCTCAACCTGTCTTCATTAAACTTGTCAGGTTGCTGCTGCAGCTATGCCTGTCCTGTATTATGCTCTGCTGTTCTCGTCACCGTGCCCTTCAGTTGCCTGGAAACTGAGTTTGACGTAGGCATATGAAGAGGCAGAGAACACCCTCTGACACAAAGTAAACACCAAACCTTGTATTATAAATTATATGGAAAGAATCAAAGAGTTAAAGTGAGGAACAATTACAGTGAATTGTTGGGTCACTCAACATCAATATTTCCCTCTCTGTATGTATTAATGTGTCTGTGCCCCCTGCAGTTAGTTCCACAGCTGATATGATTCCAGACCATAAAAGACGATGGACGGTTAAGATCATTGATGTCTGAGGCAACTGACACTCAGATTCATCAGTCATCGTATCAAATTAAATCAGTGTTGTAGACAATAATCTACAACATGCTTAAAACTCATTAAATTAAATTGCACTAAATTAAATGGCAAAATATGTTGATTGAGACGGACACATAGAAGCCTTTGATATAATACTCCTATCAGGTTCACAGTCTCCTGTGAAAAGTTGAGTTGTTGACTTTGCTGCATAACAGAGATGTTGTTTTTCTTGGGAGGGCCATTTCAGCCAAAGTTATGTACGACACCTGGGAACCCAAATCTGATTGTTGTACATCTTTTTCCAAAACCATGGGCAATAATCTGTTGCTATGACAACCTCCACTCTCTTTCCACCAAATTTGGAACCAGGCTGAAGGGATTTGCACCCATTCAGCCACAAGATTATTAGTAATGTTGGCGACTGATGTTGGACGATGAGGCCTGACTCGCATTTGGAATTCCTGTTTATTTCAAAGGTGCTGGATAGGGATGAGGCTAAGGCGAGAGCTCTGTGTAGGACAGTCAAGTTCTTCCACACCAAGCTGGGATAATCATTTCTTTATGGACCTGTTTTTGTGTATGGGGATGTTGTCACATTGAAACAGGAAAGAGCCGTCCAAAACTAATGCTACAAAGTGGTAAACACAGGGTCTGGGTGTGTATTCAGACATGCTTTGTGTACTCTGGCTGAATCACTGAAGACTGTTTTCCTTATTGATATGATAATGAAATAATCACACTCTGTTATGGACCTTTTAGAGCAAGACTGTGTAGTTAGTCCAGATAGCCCTACTTGCCAATGAACATGCTACCAGGTGTTAATGGTGTTAACAACAGAACCAAAGGACAAAAAGTAGGAGTGCTACTGGACCCTACGGCATCTTTGGCCAGCTCCTGAAATCCTGTTACCTGGCTAGCTCCAGCTTTTGCTAATATTTTTAATCATTTCCTTGTGCATCAAGTTGTCCATGGGCCAAAGAACATCAGTCACATACTCAAACTAGGGATCATACCAGCCACAACGCCTGACAACATGTTGACATTCACAGCCAGTTAGGGGACTTGCTCCAAGAGTAAGCGTGGTGCATTCAGCTGAACATGCAACTAGGACTGCTTAATTCAGGCAGATGCTTCTGTCATCACAGACAGTCAGGGTCCTCAACACTCATTCTTCACTTTAAAACACAGAGCAACTCCTTTATTTCACTGCATGTTTTATGTAGTGTGTCTGCATGTGACAAATACAGAACCTTGAAACCTTTCAGTCAGACACAACGCACTGCAGCTATTCACAAAGTTGAACATCATTTTTATTCAGTCAGTCAGAACTGCACAAAACATTTATAAATATGCTATCAAACCCAACGCAATGTGTTACGCTCATGACATTAATACAATTTGTCTTTCAGATAAATTTCTCAAGATGAGCAGGCACATTAATCCATCCTGTGTGCTGTAAAATATTGGCAGCAACACTGAATGGGACTGAGCACTGGACAGCTGGAGTTGCTGCAATGGTACAAACAGCACTGACTAACTGCTTGATTGGCTTATTATTACAACACCACTGGTCAAAAAGCCAGCAGTCTGGGAACAGAATGATGAATGTGATGATGAATAACAAATGTACTCTGCAAAAGTCCTTCATTTTGGCTTATAGCTAACAGTCACATAAAATCAATTTTTAAAAATGTCTTCTCACTAGTTGCTGTTTTTGTGCTTCAAAACAAACCAGTCACTCACAGTGTCTGTGTCCAGCCCAGTGAAATGACAAATTGATCCATGTTGACACACGCCCCCTGCTCTTAGTTAATACAGTGAGCTTCTTATTTTAAAAAATGGCTTGTTATATTAACTAATGAAATTGGTTATATTTAGTTTATAAATTGATGTTGAATTCACTTTTCATTAAAGTTCTCTTTAGAATCACTTTCTGCCTATAAAATGTTTCCGGCATGCTCGGACAGGCATGGCCCATTTTAGAGGAGCTCGAGCCCCCTTCACAAAAGAATTTAGCTTATTTTCTCATTTAGAATTATTCCTTCATTTGAAAAGGTTCAGCTGCCAAAATTATTTTCTGTTCTTGAAATAGTTATTTTTTAATACAATCAAGACAATTTGAGTGAAACAATTTATCTTAGAAATATTGTTCACAGGGATCATTCCCATTTTTAATTTATGGCACCATTAATAAATTTATTTCATGATTTGATGAAGGCTAAATTTATGCATAATTGAGGGCGTGGCAGGTTTGACTGACAGACTGACACTACAGTCACCTCTCCTCATTCAAGTCAGTGAACGTTTGGCTGATTTTTCCACCAAATATACAGACAGACAGACAAACTGGCTGTTATTGAGCTAATTGACTAACAGAACATGAGAGTCTGTGCTGCTGTATTTTGAGGTGGTTGAAACTCCTCATTTATTTTATTTTATATTTTATGTGTTAGCACTAATTAGCAGGAGTCGTGGTTTCACTTCACCATATCAGGCTGTTTAGCTTAGCTCGCTAACTAGCTAATTAGCATTGGGTGAGGCTCTGATCAATAGCCACCGATGGCCAGATGCTTAGCTGTGCTGAGCAACTAAGTTTCTCTCCACGATCACGATCAGTTGTCATGAAATTGTAAATCTATTATACCAAAGTGGAGAAGAAGTGAAATGAAAATTCAAACCTAAATCTACAATTTCACAAGAACTGTACAGTGCCACCTGCTAAAGGACATGATCCAGCAGCTCCAGCAGACGCACTAATTAATCCTGTGATGAGATCATCTGTTGTTTAGTGCATATACATGTAAGCCCAAAAATGTGTCAGATGCGAAGCCAGAGCAACAGACACAGGATTCCCCCCCCTTTGTGTATTCAGACAGGACTTCAGTTCATCATCAGTGACAGCAAGCCTGCTGTATGTGTTGACTTTTCAGAGCTGTGAAGGAACACTATATCAAATGCCATCAGTCCTACTTGTCACCCTGCTGCCCATTGTATCTCATCAATGTGTGACAGACATTACAATGCCATGTCCTGTCAGTTTTTCCGAAACCAAAACAAGGGCGGCCGATTCGTGCATCAACGCAATGCGGGAGCTGACGTTAAATCAATAAGGGGGCATGTATCTGTGGGTTGCTCCGTGGCTGCAGAGCTAATGACAAAGCAAGACAAATTAAGTGTCTGCTTAGGCACACTTCCTCTGTCTGACAGGGTGATGGGGACGGCATAATAGGAAAAGAAGGGGAGAGCAGACAAGAAGCCAGTTTGCAGAGAAGAACACTTCATTTTACAGGCCTCATTCGGAGGGTTGTTGGTTATGGTGTGCACAAGGCGCTGTGCCACTGATTACCAGTGGCATGTCAAGGCAAGATAACCTCTGTGAGCATGCCTCATCCTGGGTGTATCTATGTGTTTGTATGTGTGGTTTGCCTCAAGGGCCCATTGTGAGGCTGTGAAGGTGCCAGAGTTGGAGAGGCACACACCATGTCTGATAAAACACACAAGGGCATATTGCTATATCTGATGCTGGCAGTGAAACAAATGGGGTCACTGAGGTTCAACAATGTCAGTTGGGTATGACAGTGCAGCAGAAACAGCTGAGCTGATGAACCAACATCTGAGCAGCCACACTGTTGCAAAACAGCCACAGAAAATCATTTGATTCCTATCAGTGAAGCTGAAATTAAAGTAGCAGTTAACAAGAATTCAATGTGTTCAGAACAAGTGTGTTGTGCTGTTTGTGTTGTAATCTCATGCCAGGCCTCCGTTTTTAAAGCATTTGCTGAAACCTTATGGCAATTACACCCAGCCATATGTCTAGTCTGAACACTGCAGCGTCACAGCCATCCAATCCATTTGGCCTTTAAAAAACAGCCACTCTCATCAAAAGCTTCATAATTAACCATAAAATATGACTGGAGGAACTGTGGTAAGCTGTTGCTTTCTGTGTGCCATCCAAACGTCTTTATAGCAAATTAAAACAGTAGTGTGGCTGTGTGTGTTTATTTTGTCTCTATATCTCTGTTTATTTAAAGAAAATAATACTAGTAGACTATATATGGTACACTAGTGTCTACCACCAATCCATATGTGGCAGTGTAATTCTGTACCCTCTCACTATCTTGAGAAAGGTGTCAGATAAAGTGAAAAGACCAGTGAATGTGTGAGACGTGCTGCGGGACTGTGCCAACAAACAGTGCTCAGGCTGCTCATGTTCACTGGGGACCAGGTTGGTTTTCTTTTCAATAACAGGCTTCTCTCTTTTAAAAGCCACTCATTTTCAGAACTCTGTATTTCCAAGTTTCACACTGTCTGTTTAATTCTCTTTCTTCTCTCTGTCTCTATTTCTCTCCCTTGCTCCATCCAATCATAAATATGTATACGTTGTATGTACACCAGCCTTATCCTGTTTGTCCCTGTTTCTCAGTCAACCTCCATTTCTTTCTCCCCCTCTCTCTCCATCCAATTCCATTTCTCTCTCTTGATGTCTATACATTTCTCACTCACTGTCTCTTTCACTGCTCCTAATATTCCTGTCCCTTTCTTGTTGCCACCGTGCCTCTATTTGTCTGTGCCTGTCTCTTCTCCTTCTCAGTCTGGGTCCTGCTGCATCTCTTTCTCTCGCTGTCTGTCTCTATTTGTCTCAGTGGACAGGTTGGTTTCTCCGAGGGCTGCACTCTGACATGGTGAAATGGAGTTAGTTTGTTCCTGCAGCGACGGCGGCACTTTGCGGTCAGGATAACAACTCCAGATATTGACGGAGGGGACTTCAGGGTTCACCGTGAGCTGGCAGCAAGGAGAGGTGAAGCTTCAAAGCACTGCAGACATTAACTGTGGCTACAGTTTCAGGAGAACACACAGCTTCACTCCTGTGTGTCAGCGTGAGCCCAAAATCTGCTGCTTCCTTAAAGGATAATCGTGGTTTTCATTCAACATGAGTGTTGTTTTTAAGGTGGTGACTATCAGTTACAGTTAACAGGGGAGAGCAGGGAGGGAAAAACAGCCCTTCCTCTTTCCTCTTGAATGGATTAGCTGAGAGTTGAGTGGAGTCAGGCACTACCAAATTGGCGGCAGCTTCAAAACAGCTCCTCAGAAACCTGTACGTGATGTCACCTAGGCCATGTCCATTTTTATTCAATCTATGGGTAATGCTGACTGTCTAGCATTTCTACTGTGGTTTAGTGTGAAACCAGTAACTGTTTCATCTCTACAGCACCAAGCTGACCTCAGCTAAAATGTTTGAAATGCAAAGCATGTAAATTACACTGCTAGTGGTATGATCCCTCAAGGGACGACATTACAGGTTTGTTGTTTGGATGTCAATCTATCTGAAAAGTCTCAGTGACATTGAATGGACTGTCATGACAAAGGATGAGTTGTAATAACTTTTGTGATCTTCTCACCTTGAGTAATTAATTAACAATAGATAAACACATAATAGGATGAAACAAACCTGCAAGAGAAAACGTGTGTGTGCGTGCGTGCATGTGTGTGCGTGTGTGTGTGTGTGTGTGTGTGCGTGTGCGTGTGTGTGTGTGTGTGTGTGTGTGTGTGTGTGTGTGTGTGTGTGTGTGTGTGCATGCGCGCGCATACGTACATACATATGGCATCAACATTTATAGGCTGATAATGTTAATTATTATAATAATAAAAGAGGAGCTTGTGTATGTCTGACAGTTGTGGGTCTAATGCCCAATGTGCAAAAAAGCAAAGCCAAAAATATTCCAAATCTTTGACATCAGAAACTGACGTCTGATATCAAAGATATGGAATATTTAGCTTTCCATACACATGTCAACTGAAAGAGCCCCCCTTTGCATTGGAGACAGTTTCACTACAAATGGTCATACACTTACACAGAAACTGCATAGCTTTGTCATCACGATTTTCTTTTCTTTTAAACAGAAAATAACCCAAAATAAAAATTGTATTGGAAACAATTCACATTATGAATACAATATAAACAAGGCATTACACAAAATAAAATATTAAAGAAACCAGTGAAGACATTAAAAATTATTTCACAAACAAAAAATATTTACTTTAAATGCAATATGCATAATGCAGCTGCATAATGTGCTCTACAGCTAACATTGTGCTGAGGTGGAGGGGACAGGAGCACCTGATGCTCCATCGCTGGGCTGAGGGGGAGAAGGATTTGCAGGGGTGGGGTTAAAATATTTCAAACACGCATCTGAAGAGAGAAATACATGAGATGGTTTGGTGTGACATTTTAATAATACAAAAAAAAGAGAAGTAGAAGAAAAAAATATATACAGATGCATGGGCCTTGCTTTACATAAGACAAAATATTAGATGAGGTTCAACTGTATTGTCATTACAATGAAATGCAGTTTAGCATCTAACCAGAGTGGAAAGAAGCAGTAAAGTGCAGTGAAATAAATAGCATATGAAAAATGTGTGAAAGCTAAGGAATGGAGTAGAGGCTTTGGGCCCTGCATAAATACAAAGGGACATTCACTCTGTTCATTCATTTATCGATTCATTTGTGCTGCGTGCCATCCATGTTACCTTTCTTTTGACAGATTAACCAGAAGACTGAAGGTTATACATGTGGACATCAGCCTTGATGTTACTGGCTGGGAGTAAAAGAAGATGACACACAGCATAAAGGAACTAGTTCATTTCAGTTTAGTGACTGTGTGACTATTACCAGCAGAGCAAACCCTGACTAACCAGATGTCAGTAAAATGTATGACACCAGCAGGTGGAAACACCTGAAAGACTTGATGTCAGTGTTTCCAAATTTCCCTGATGAATTTAAGGTGGAGAAACGTTAACCAACGTTAACTCGAGCTACTTATTGATTAGCAAACCACATTACTATTGTTAGTGAGTTAACACTCTGATCCAACAACAGTAACTACTAATGCAATAAACGATTCCTTTCATCACATTACGTGACTGTACCTCTGGCTTGTTCCCGGTTTTCCTCCACGTCCTTTTTTCTTTTTCTTTCTGGGCACCAAAGCTTTGGTCGAGAGTACAGAGCAGGTCAGATCCACCCCTCACTCCTCCTCAGCCCCACCTTCTCCTCCAAAGATGGTTTCTACTGGTTTCAAACAAACCAAGATGGCCTACAGACAAATTACAAACTGGAGGCTTCAAAACAGCGACTCACAAACCAGTGGTTGACGTCACAGTGGGTGTGCAACCACTTTGTCTGGACCAAAGACTGGCCAACATCACCATCAGTAAGACCACACGAATGCATGGTTGCAAATTTAAAAGCCTTGGATTTAATAAAGGTTGCATAATAACTTACTAATGTACTGGACTGAAGACACAAATTTAAAGATGCGGATCAAACAGCAGTGACTTGAGGCGAAGCTTTGAGTTGTAGAATGAATTTGATGCTGCTCTGTGGCACACTGAGGTCAGCATCCATCACCATATGACTTTTTTCCAGCTCCACGTCAGAGGCAACACACAGTTGTGAGTCAGAGGTGAGTAAACATGTACTGAACCCAGCGGTGAGGGGGCATTTTAAGACTTTGATCACTTCAGCTTCTTCCATCTTATCCTTGAATATCCTGCTCTATTCAAGGAGAATTGTCCTTTTTCTAAATGTTTTCAGTCTACATCTGTGATGCTGTTTTATCAACCTCAGTAAACTACATCAAATGACCATCACTTTCGTGAAGTTACATCTCAGCTATTCAACAACAAAGACAGTTCAAATATTTTTAATGCAGAAAAAATGTATTTAATATCACAACAAAACTTAGTCAATATAAGAAATGTAAAAACAGTTTGTCTCATGCAGAGCAGGTGGAGAGGGGGTATGGAGGGAAAAGGTATTGAGGGAGAATGGGGTGTGAGGGGGAGGGATGAAGAGAGAGGAGAGATTGACTGAGGGAAGGGGAAGAGAGGCGGGGATGGTGGGGGGAAGGGTTCAGGAGAAGGTTTTTTTGAGGATGCTGTTTCTGGACATTCGGTAACCATCAACCTGCTCAGACAAACAGCTCCTGTTCTTTCTGCACAGGTTTCTGAGTCTGCAGGCCTCTTTTGTCAACTCCATATCGTCCTGTTTCTGTGCAAAGGGCCCAGGCGAGAGCCTCTTCTGCAGCCACTGCAGGACCTTGGAGGATCTTGGTGTTGCTGGGGAAAAGATGATCAACATATGAAAAGATGCAGCATTAAATAAGTACAAAACGCTATTTGGAAAAAAAAGATAGAAATGAGTTACATACTGCCAGACTTGAGGTTTGTTGTTTCAGCAGGGGGCTGGTGGTTGGGTGGGTGGAGCTCCTCTGGAGCAGCCTCTCCCACCCAGTTGTTGATCAGAGTCTTTCTTGGTCTCTGCTCTCTCACCTTGGAGGTCAGGGTCTTAGCGCTGGTGTCAGCTGCCTCAGCCTCCTCACGCCTCCTCTGCTGCTCCCTCTTCAGATCACTCAGTGTGAATCTGGGCCTAGTGATGGGCTCCTCCTGCACCATCATCACCTTTTTCCATCGAAGCCTCTCTTTTTTCAGTTGCTCCTTCTCCTCATTTGCCCTCCTCATTTCCTCCTCCCTTTGTTTAGCCTCCTGCCTCCTCTGTTCCTCCTCAGCTCTTTGTCTCTGACTTTTCAGTCTTTCAATTTCTTTGTCTCTCTCCTCTTTTTCTCTCCTGCTTCTCTCGAGTTCCTCATGAGCAACTCTTGCTCTTCTCTCCATCTCCATTTTCCTCAGCTCTCTGAAGGTTTCCTCTCTGAGATGTTTCCTTCTCTCCTCAGGGGTCATTTTCCTGATGCTCTCAATGCTCTCCATTTCAGCATGGAGTTGGCTCTGGTATTTCAACATTTTGCTCTTGGTCACTTGTGCAGGTTGTTTCTCTGTGTGTGTCTCTTGCAAAGGTCTTTGGCAGAGTGATGGCAGCAGACAGGAGAACAGTGGCCTCAGAACAGTGGTGGAACCATGACACAGTTCCATCCATTGTTCCATATGTTCTATAATTCTATCACTCTGCTGCCTCTGGAAACGTCAGTGTCTCTGCGTAGATTTCCAATGAGAAAAGGTGTGAGATGCTTCAGCCACTGTAAAAAAAAAAAAAGTTCTCCAACAATGTAGAGTCACAGAACAATAAAGTCCAGGGTGTTGCAGAGGCTGAGGCATCTTGACTTATGGGTTGAGCTCCTAAAATACAGGATCCTACATTTCCCATAATACAGTTCCCCCCACCTTGAGTTTGTAACTCAGGCTTTGTTAGAAATGTGTAGTTGTCAAGCTGTCACTGTCATTTTATCAGACTCTTCCACAGCTGCAGAAACATTATATTAGTTTTTACAGACTGAGATGTGACTCATGATTACTAGTAACTTGACTGGACTTTTAAATTAAGTCCTTGAAAATTGTTTTCAGCCACAGTAGCAGCATGGTCTTAATGGTGGAGTGGTAATGTTGCTTGAACATTGGTTGGTTGGTCAGTGAGTTGGTTGGTTAGTCCCCCTGTTTGAATTCAACTGAAAGAGACAAATCTGATGTGGACAAATATGAAACAGGTAGCCATCAAATTTTGTGCAGACATTGAAAGTCCCGTGAAGATGTGTCTTGGTGATTTTGGTGATGATCTGACTTTTTATTCTGTGAATCAAAAGGTCAATATTATTGATTTAGATTGAAATTTCTCAAGAGCTACTTAACCAGCTATGAAAATTTCTCCTGTGGCATCATTAGAGATAAAATTGTATAAAAGTTCAATATGATTACTATCTTTTTTTTTTCTTTTTTTTTTTTTCCAATGTGCTGAGAATGTTCAAAAAGTAATAAAACACAACCTGAAATCATTTCACCATGTAAACCAAGTATTTAAACATTAAAATATAACATGTCCAACACGGACCATGCTCATGACCTTCATGACCTTGTAAATGAGTCATTTGGGTTTCCCCACATTTAAAAAACCTACGTATACCAATACTAACTTTGGTGTAGAAAGCAATTAGAAGGCTGGCAGTTCTCTGGAGGAGCTCTGTCACTGCCTCCTCCATGTTTCTTTCTCTTCATGTTTCAATAGGTGAATAAATAAATACTCCACCTGAAGCACCAGTCAATTGTTAGCACCACTGGTCTATGTGTATTCTGTATATGCCTGATGGCATAACTCATACTGAGAGTAAATATTATGGATTGGTCCTGCCAAACATATTTGACTGACCTGAGGATCTGACCCTCTGACTGATGGGGTCTCTGTGCCAGGTTTAAAAATGTTCTATGGCCACAGGTTACAACCATGACAAAAAAGGTATTAATGCTCCACAGTGACAGCCTAGTTGCACCAAGGCTATGGAGATAAAACACAGCATCATGGGTCTGGCAATCGGGCATCTTTGATTCAAACTGTTATTGGGCTAATTTTGTCTACCTGCAATAAGAAGAAAATGTGCATTGCAGAACCAGGAAGTCACCTACTGAAGCCACAACTCAACATCATAGTCATCTAAAGACAAAAATATTGCCCACAGCTCACAACTAAATGGTATATTCAGTTTATCTAAGCCATCAATGTTTTCACACCTTATAAGCCCATTAAGCTGTGCTGAGGAGACTGAGGAGCCCATTAGGGTTTTTTAGGTTGAAAACCATATTTATTGTGAAGCAATCATTTGAAGAAGTTCCGCCCTCGCACAGCCTGAGGGTGATAATGTTTCTTGAGGCTCATGTGATGTGACATGTCTATCAGTTTGCTGCTGCAGAAATATTTAAGACAAGTGAATCCTGTGCTCAATTGCAATTTTGCAGCAATTTCAATTGTCCAGGAATGAAAACGCATTTAATGTTTCAAGGGAAAAACACCTGATGAGTCATAAAGAAAAAGTACTGTAGGTTTGTTTTATGCATACCAAAGATTTCTCACTGCACATGACCATCTTTGGTCTTCTTGGGGAAACCACAATCTTGTGATGTGTGTGTTTGTGTGACTGAAATACCATGGTGGAACTACGACTTCCTGGTAAAGTTGGATATGAATCAAACATAAGTTTTTTTTCCCCGTGTTCTCACTGCCTCTTTAGTCACATCCTGTCAGTCTTCGGTAAATAAACCAACACTAAATCACCAGTCCTGTCGCATGATATAGTGTCAGCAGCACCAGCAGCTGCACAAAAACAGTCACAGCTAGTGACAAAGGCAAAGAAACAAAAGACACAAATATATTAAAATAGCCACAATGAAACATAAAAAAATAATCAGCGTGACAGAACACACACTGCATGAGTTGTCCATATTCACTCACATGGTACGTCCCCCCCTTCAGCAACACACACACACACACACACACACACACATTCATTTACAAAGGCCAGTGTCTCATCTTCCTTAGTAGCCCGTCTCACTGTTTCAGCTAATCTTTACCATCAGAGGCCTGGACCGCCATTGTTGGGATTTCCTCTTCTTAATTACTAGGACACTGGGCTTTGTGCTCACCGTGCTGCTGTTTCAGGCTCCATTTCTAACCCCAATGAGTGTGTGTGTCTCCTTACCCCCTTGTGAAGTTGGAGAGCCAGAGGGGCAGCTAGGTTTACCACCTGTTGTGGCAATTGCTAACAAACTAACAAAGCATGGATAGCAGGGAGGGGTTTGATTTCACCTTGGTTTTATTTTACCAAGTAAAAAGTCATTCAGAAGTCAAACAACCACCATTGTAATATTATTAACTCTGAGGCACTAAAGCTGCTTTAATTATATATGTAAAATGGAGTGATTTCTTTAAAAAGGGGAACAGTGAATCAATCCACCCTCCAGTTCTTAGGTCAACATTGCAGTGTAATGGTGTCATGTTACATGATCTCTGAGCAGGAGCACTGTGAAAGTTACAGTGTGATTGGGAAAAAAGAGCCTTTTTCGGTTCATGGTTTGTTCAATGCTCTGTTTCAAACCTGGTTGGTTTCCACCCGGGATCAAAGAACAAACAAGTCAAAGAGAATAATTCATGCATGTTTATTTATATGCATGACATTATGAGGATGACATCTGGGCCAGTAACTGCTGTTTGTTTATCTGAATTGAGTTCTCAGTTTTGGGCAGAGAACTTGTTGAAGGACCTTCATCATCCTCCACCTGTGGTCTGAATCGTCCAGTCTTCTTTTAATGATGTGGTGTCTCTTGTGTTTTGCTCCAGTTTTGCACATTGCTCCATTATGTGTTTTCTGTAGTTCATCCTGAAGAGCCATGTGGAAGATGGTTTTTGACTTGTGTCACACGCATGGAACAAATATGCTTCTATTATGTTGAATGCCACAATCCACTGAGCAATGTGCATCACTACATTTCACTTTTTAATTTCTCGTGTCCTTAGACAGCTGTTTAGATGATAGAAATCTCTCAGTTTGTGTGGTGAACGATATCTATAACGATTGATCAAGGCCTCAGCTTCACTTTGAGATTCCTGGTTTCACTATAGACTCTTACTTGCTGCTCGAGTTTCACTTTGGGGAAGACTCCTGGGTCGACTTACCTCTTCAACTCACTGTTATTCTTCTGGACAACATTTAAATTGGAATAAAGTTTTGATAGCAGCCCAAAATAAAGTTGATACTGGTGAAATTTCATGCAGCTCACAATTTAGGGAAAGATAGGAAGTGGTGTGTCCTTTGTGCAGAGAGTCATCGAGAAAAGATGGTTGAGGTGGGAGTGGGAGTTTTGGTGCATGTAGTACATTCATGAGGGAGATAAGAGATTCTCACAGATGTACTTTTTCTATTTATAAAAACAATCTTTCACTAACCTTGAGCCATCCAGCTATTTGTCTGTGTAGATATTAGCTGTGTACCAATTTCAGGGCCACATCTTTTGGAGGCTGCACTTGGAGACCGATTGCATCAGAGCAGCAAGACAAGGCTATCCCATCTCAAAGGTTCTGTCAGATGTGGCAGAGAAATGCAGTTGGATCCTTCAGGTGGGTTCTTTGTGGCCCACCCTATACCAAGATTCATTGCATGTGGGTAATGAAAGCACACATCGACAGAGAGCTGGAGGATTACGCCTTTAAATTTAAGTATTGGATTTTAGCTCAGTCCAACAGCTAATGGGACAACTGTTAAAACCAAGGGTCTTAACCCTCAAGCTTTTGTGGGAAAAAAAAAAGTTCTGTGTCATCAAGATTGCTAGCCAACATTAGCTGAGGTGAAAATCTCCTGTAGGGAAGATCTTCTCATGTTGGTTTGGCCTTTGTGGTTTATGACGGCTTCAAAGGGCCGCACCTTCTTTTGTAAAAAATACCAGCATTGATTGTACCGAGCTTTTGGGGACTCATCCAGTATTGTGGTGTTTTTACTATAATGTGCTATTTAATATGTACAACCTACTGTATGTAATTCAGCCCTTAAGGTCTAGATAGCTCCCTTCGCACTACATGCCTGCCCATATTTGAAGGACACACCTTCACAAAATAGAAACTGTATGATCGAGGTGTCTTTGAAGAACTTGGACGGACTTCAAGTATAATTTTATATATATATATAAAAAATATATAATACTATATATATATATATATATATATATATATAATACTCTATAT
>CM076667.1:3035034-3054667 GCA_038496675.1 Rachycentron canadum
ATATATATATATATATATATATATATATATATATATTAGATATTAGTTTTCCAATATTCTTGGTGTTGGATAGTGAGATTACTTTTTTATCTCCTATCATAACAGTTTAAACAGCCTCGCTCTTCAGCCTTTATTTTTTTTTAGTCCTGTGAGACTTTTAACCCACATTAAGTTGCTTTTTCAACGTGTATTAAATGGTTGAGATCGGATTTCGTTCAGCGATCAGTCACCAAACTGTTGTTTCTGGGGCCACACGCTGAACTTCCACAACTTGTGTTCTTGCAGCATCACTTTCATTTCAGCTGCTTTTCCCTCTATGCGCCTTATTCCGATGTAATAGATTTTCTGGAGGTGTGCGCACAGGTCAGAGCAGCAGATGGTGCGGGCTTTCCGCAATAAAAGGAAGAATACGGGCGCAAATAAAGATAAATGTGAGCAGCAGCAGCAGAAGGCCCGTTGGAAAAACAAAGGATTATTCCTTTTTGATGATGAAAACATGGTGTTCAAAGAGAGAAACTGTGGGACCGTGTGACTGTTGGCTTCAGCAGAACAAAACTTTCCCCCTCAGACCTTTTCTTAGGATTGTTTATGTTGTTCATCAAACTGAAACCTGCCGCTTTTCTCATTTTCATTTGAGGAACTTAAAGTTTCAGAGCATGAAATTAAAGAATTGTTTTCTTCATGGGCTCAGCCTCAACAATGTCCCACTCTATTAGAGCCACTGTTACTATTCATAATAATACACAATACTAAAGTGGTGGATCCTTTAATATTTGTTTGTCTCTGACCAATTCTAAATAGATAGAGATAGATTTGAGTGGTTTTGGTGTGATCAGTCTGTGCGTTAGTCCTATTCCCAAATGTGACCTGTTGGTTTCTCCCTTCACTCCCCTCTGCAGATAAATGTGGAGGCAACATCAGAATCTCAAATGCCAACTACCTCACCTCGCCCGGATACCCCATGTCTTATCCCCCTTCTCAGAGATGCGTGTGGGTGATATCGGCGCCGGGTCCTCACCAGCGGATCCTCATCAACTTCAATCCGCATTTCGATCTGGAGGACCGGGAGTGCAAGTGAGTAGCGCACGAGTTGGCGATCTTGTCTATGAAAAGCACATGTGTTGTATTTCTTTTTTTCTTCCTCTTCTTCCTTTTTGGCTCTAAATAGCTCATTCATTCCGTGAGCTATTGTCCCCGGGGCCCCAGTCTGATCTGAAGTTAGTTTTATAGATTTCTGTGGTGAAGCCTCCGATCACTTCGTACTTAACATATTTTTCTTCTGTAACCAAATGGGGTTCATGGTACCTCCTTGTCCCTCAGATCTGTGCTGAATAATTCAACCCAAACATGGTGTTCGCGCGCACACACACACACACACACACACACACACACAAACCTTAGCATTTATTCATATTTAACAGCATGTACACATGTGTGTTCTATATGCAGCTCCTGTGAGGTTTATTGTATTTATATGTGTTTGCGTTGCGTTTGTGTGTGTGTGTGTGTGTGAGACTCTCATTCCCTCTCCTCACTCATGCATATTGCACATGAAACTGCGCCATCTAGTGTCCGCAGGGTCCCTGGCGCTGTGCTGATGTATTCCCACTCTGGCACTACATAGGGCGGCAGGAATGTCTCACCCCTGCCATTTGGTTTTGGAGTGTCCTCTTCTCGTCTTTAAAGGATGAAGTCACCGGGGTTTAATATTGATCTGAGTTATGGTACTTTTGCAGAAGGCTCTGGGGGCAGAACTAAACGCACCAGAGGCCTTTAACTGCAGCTACTTAATACTTTAAAATGCCCATCTCAGTAGGACATTGACTTTCTTATTCTCCCTTATAATCCCATTAGTCTCCAAACAACTGAGAGGTTTCAAGAATAGGTCACATCAGAAAGCAAAGTTATTCTGTTAGTGTTAATGTTAGTAAAATAATCTGCCTCCAATCTGTTTTTGACTCAAAATGTGGTGAAATGACCCTTTTAAGGTGGATCTCTCAGTTACAGGTAGCTACTGATCCTTATTTGACTGGTGAGCCACAAGCTGTCACATCCAACAAAAGGCTAAGCGGCTAACCTGTTGTCAGATAGATAGTTTAAGCCGATGAAACCGGAGACAGACAGTAATGTGATGAGCCTGTGTCAGTGCGGCTGCCCTGAGGTGAACCTCGCCCGGGCAGACAGCCCCACTCTGATTGCCTGTGTGTGTGTTAGTGTGTGTGTGTCTGTGGTTGTGTGTGGTTTTTCTGTGCGTGTGTCGGTGCCTCTGTCTCCGCTGTTTGTTTACGCTGCAGGGCTCGGGAGAGTACAGGGCTTTGCTGGATCTTGTTACTGTATCCCCGTTCCACCCAAAAACCTGGACCCTACGCTTCTTTTGTTCTCTTTGAATGGCCCCCGTATATGTTTGCAGGGGTTTGGTTCTTTTAATCCCAGATTTCAATCCCACTTTAACCTTTCCTTTATCGCTGTCAGAGATTTATGGCAGGGAATGGTGCTGTCTCTCTGAGGCCGGCTGCTTCTTGACGCTTCTTTTTGGGTCCACTTTCAGCACTGGCAGGACCAAGATCCAAGATCCTCAGTTGGAAGCAGAGAGTAAGGAAGGGGGGGTCACAGTAACAATGCTTGGGCTAATCAAATTAGTCAGGAATGAATTTCCTGTGTCTAAACACACGCAGTAAAAAGAATTTAGTCCCCGCAGGCGCAAAGGAAAGCTTTTCTTCCAGGTTGAAAGGAGGGCGGACTTCAAGTTTACTGATCCATCGATGTATCATTTACAAATTAGCTCTGCTCTTTCAGTGAGCAGCCACTGAATTTGCAGATTGCCAGTTAATCGGCTGTTCATAAATTTGTTAGCAGATGAAGTTTGTGGATGTTTGCATCTGTGAGTATCTCGCCCCCTCTCTCATCCTGTTCTTTTTTACTTTTATTCTCTTAAACTTGGAGCAGACACAACCTTTGATAACAATAGTGTGGCCAGAAGAACTACTTGTCAAGCTAACAAATACATCTCTTGCTGGTTCTTAAATGTGATACTTGAGTCAGCTCAGTTGTACTAAACTGTGTTCACAGCACACTCACTGGAGTAATACATGAATTTCGTCCAAACTCAAACGCTGCCCTTGTGGATTCACCAGAAATGACAATCACAACAGGTGACCACGATTATCGCCCACCTGTCAGCTGCTTTGCTCACATGACTTAAAAGTGAGATGACAACGTGTCCTCATTTTCACAAAAAACGCACTGGTAGTCCCTCCCCTTTCACTTCGTAGCCAAGATGGAGACCATTTAGGGTGAGAAGTGTCCATCATCTTTTTGACTGTTTTCAGTGCAGGATATTTATAGTGCACTGTGTGTTGCCTTTCTTCTAAATGTGACTGCACTTATGCACTAAACAGCAAGTGTGAATGTGGAAGTATGGGAAATGAGATGCAGCATCTGATTCATGTGGGCCACGCAGAAATTTCACTAGAAAGCACGGTCATGCTGACCGAGAGCTTTTTCCTGTTTTTAACATGGTTTACTGTTTCATTCTCAGTGTTTGTGGTTTTCATGGGACTTTTGTTCCACTTTCCAAAAAAATTCCACCATGTGTGGTTTCATTTTGGTTTTTGCCAAGATAAGTTACTGAGTGAAATCCATTTCTCTTTTTTCTCCTTAATTTCTTTTAAATTGTGGCACAGTAACAGTAACATGAGGGTGGGTTATTGTGTTAATCGCTGACAAGGCATGTCATAGGTAACTCAATTATAAGCAAGGGAATAGTCAGTTATGTATCTGCAGACAGTAGTAGGGTTATGATTTGTTTTGGACCCATCAGACTCCCTGTCGCAGCTCCACTCACCAAATGTGCCCTTACATAATGGAAACTGATGAGACTCAGAATGGCTTCCTTATCTGATGGACCGGCAGAGCGGGTGGAGGTGCAGGGGGGTGGGGGCTACAATGCACGCTTCAGTGCACTGCCTTGCAATCTAATTAGTGGGCAAATGGAACACACATGCACCACATGTACCCCAACATGGCTGTTATCAGCAAACCAAACAAGAAGCACTCAAAGTGGTGCTTGTAAAAAGAAAAACAGCCCTCTCTCAGCAGAGTCTGGTGTTGTTGCACGTGTGCGCTACCCTTGACAGGCTTGTTTGGGGAAGTGCAGAGGCCTGTATCCTGAGAGCTGGAGGAGGAAAACACTTCATCACAGAGATAAGGAGACTAAGTGAGCCCTGTGATTCTGAATGCAGAACGTGTTTACCTTTCACGCACCACTGTAGACTTTCACAGAGTGGAGTTTTCAGGGGCCACCCTCGCCGCTCGCACAGCTAATGAAGTTTGAGGCAAAGGCGCAGTCGGCATCAAGGCAAATATTTGAAGTCAATTCTCTCTGAAAATCAGCAGAATGCGCAAGCTAAGCTCAAGTGAAAAATGAAGTAAATAGATATACTTTGGCTCCACTCCCCTCCCCGTGCACCCGCTCTGTTTCTCTGCTATCTGATTATGGCTGTCAGGCTCGTCTGGCTGTGGCAGCTCTGACATCTGAAGGAAAAACTGAGGTTTTAGTGGACTTGAATCTAAACAAGTGACAGACAGGTTTCACATAAGGCAGATTGGAGAGCAATTGATCTAATTTGCAACATCGCGGTACAGTTCTTATTGTTCAAGTCAGATTTTCAGTGTAGAAGTCGGAGAAAGTTGGAGCTTCCAATATTTTGAACTCACCGAAACTAGAGAGTGTTTCATCCTGAGCTGCAGGCTGTTCTCTGCACCTTCTCCTCTCCTGCTGACTCAAAGAGGAGAACCAACTTTCTATAGATATGATGTAGCCTACTCCTGACAACATTATGAATCATTGATGGCATCGGATTTGCTGACCAGACTGAAAAACAGTTCCTGTACTTCTCCAGCACTCTGAACTCCCTAGCAGCCAGTCAGTCAGCCAGTCAATGCAGCACTGTTTGTTTTGGATGGGTAGTGGAGAGAGGTTAAAAAGAGAGGGAGAGAGAGAGTCTCCTTTTTTTTTTTTCTTTCCCTTCATTTCATTGCTTTTCTCTCTGTCTGGATGGTGTTTTTGGACCTCACAGAAATTCCAGTGTGACAGTCTGAACAGCAGATGAGATGTATGGCAGGGTGGTACTAGGCAGTAGAGATATGTGAGGAATGCCTTCTCAAGCAGCCCCCTTTGTGGGGGAGACAGTGCAAAAAGTCTCCTGCCCTGCCACGCTTCAGGAGTCTGTGAGAGCCCCCCTGCCTGTAGGAGCCTGTAACCCAAAGCTTGGAAAAGCACTTTTCTCCCCTCTTTTTAATTGTAGTCCTCTCCTTTCTCTGTCCTTTTGCCCCTTCTGCTGCGATCCCCTGCTGAGCTGCCCCCGTGGAGCTCCCTGGCCTGCTTGGAAGGCAAACATTCTCCGCTGTGTACCCTTTACAATAGACATCCTGCCCCTCCTGGCATTCCTGACCAGGCCTGATGACTAACAGGAGGTATTACACTCTAGATCCGTAGTTGACTCTTTCTTTGTCATGTGGAATCTCACTAACTCCACTCATCTGGTCGTGATGCACAACAAAGAGAGCCACCTGTTCCTAGGAAGTGAGAGAGGGCAGAGGAGGCTACTTGGCCACTTTCCCTAATCCCTGTTCCCCTTCCACCTGAATAGCATGCAGCAGTCGCACGATAAAGAGCAGCGGAGCTTCACAGCTGGGGAGTGAGGAGCAATAACTCCTCCCCGCTCACCGCTCTTCTCACGCTCCCTCTGCAAGGCAACCGTGGGCAAATAAGGAGCTGCGTGAGCATTTATCAGCCGTTGTCATGGAAGAAAATAAATACAGCAGCAATGCAAGAGGAACCTTTTTTTAACAGGCCGGTGGCGGTAGCGGCTTTTAAAGACGGGAAGTGCTGTGACCTCGGGAGGTCGAGGCGGGGGGGTGGCAAAGCTCTGGAGTGACAGGGATTGTTGGAGATACTTATGGCCTGTTAGCAGATATTTATTTCTGTTGTTGATATGTACTTCTTTTCAAAGTGAATGTCAGAGAGAGGCATCCATACTCTTGGGGGGTTTGAAAGTGAGGCCTCAAAATAGACACAGCAAAATAAAGAGTGCCTAGGGCGACACCACTTCTTTTAACTACCAGGTTTGACAAAAGCAGCTGAAATTATGCACCTGGTATTTTCCACAGCAACACACTCCCACAGTTCATAACAATAGAAATCAAATGAAACAGAATATCTTGGAAAAAAGAGCTTGTCAGCTGCATCTCAAAGAGCAACCTGCTTTGAATATGTCTTGTTTGAACTTCACAGCAATTACACCAAACCTTATTTTGTCAGCATTGTAAAACTTCCAGACAAGTGTTCCACGTCTTGAATTTCTATTTACAATCTATTCATCCTATTTCCTACCTGTGAAACATACCCATTAAAGAGGCAAGAGAGCCATTCAAAGCAAATGAAAGCTGCAGTGCTGATAAATGTAAAGTGTTCACCTTGTTAATTAACCAGAGGGCAGAAAAGACGGGGACAGCAGACATGTTGCATCAGAAAGCTGTTGACCTTCACTGTCATTACTCTCTTTCTTCTTCTTCATCTCTTTTAAACATAAAGGGCTGCTTCCTGGCTAATGAGCAGGATTAAAGTAGGTCTGTGCACATAGATGGATGCATGCAGTACGTGTATGTGTGTGTGTGTGTGTGTGTGTGTGTGTGTGTGTGGGTGACCGTCAGGTTGAGGGTCTTTTTTTTTTTTTTTTTTTACATCTAGCCGGTGAAGTGTTTCACCTTGGCCGCGGCTTGGAAGGGCAGCCTGATTGAAAAGCTTTCTGGCCGTGGCATCTGCCATCCTCCCTGCTGCTCTGTCACCACTTTGATTCATGCACAACCTGACCACAACCGGGAGGCGAGCCACTCTACCTCGCAGCAGGAGGGAGGTCCACTCCACAGCGGAGGAGTAGGGAAAAGGAGGAATGAGAAAGGGAGGGAGAGGAAGAGAGCGAGAGAGAGAGAGAGAGAGAGAGACGAGTCGAGGCCCGTGCTCATAAATAACCCAGCGGATTTCAAGCCTCAGTCACATATCTGTGGCAGCACAAAAGCATCATAGAGTCTCACGTGTCTGCCTGTTTTGTGTTTCATCTCGATGTGGGAGTTAGCGACTTGTGTTTGCCAGGGATTGAGTGTCACTAAGCTGTTTCTGGCACATGGCTGGTGAATTCTTTTTTTTTTCTTTCCAGCCCCAAACCGATACAAGCTTCCCTATATGGAAGTTTCTTGTGGAATGGAGCCGCGGGCCACACAGCTTAGAGATGTCAGCCGTATGCTCTTTTACTTTTTTATCCAAAACAGATTGCTAGAAAAGGAACCGCATGGAGAGACTCGTGATTAGAGGACACAACATTTGGTAATCTCAGCTCTCTATCTGGACACACATCTATTGACTGTAAGAAAAATTCATACTCATTTTCCTTCCAGCGCCGACGAAAAAGCATTAAACACTGAGGCTGTAATTCAATTATGCGTTTCTGTTTCCAAAGGACAGTTGGCAATAAGTACGGTCCCCCCCTCCCTTTCACTCTCTGCCTCGTATAATATAATTAGCAACAGGTTTTCCCTCTCTCTCTCTTTTCTTTCCATCAAATGCTGATTTCTCAGTTTATGAGGCTGCATGGGAAAAAACAGTGAAAGTGAAAAGGAGGGTGGATGAATGAATAATAATTCCAGTTCCGTGATATAAGGGTTTCAGGACGGATGTCAGGAGTGGATTACTTTCACACCCTGACTCCCAATGTCTTACTTATCCACCCATCCCAGAGGACACAGGGAAAAAGAGAAGAGACTCTTCAGCTGAATGGATGGAGGGAGTTCTGGACACTTTAATACGGCGTGTCCAGGCTTGTCAGACATGTTTCCTTCATTGGTCTAACCTTGAATGCGGCTCATGATTTTGATTGATGTGGCTGTGGTCCTGTTTGTTGCCCTAACGCCCCGGTGCTTACAGATTCTCAAGGGGTGGCAGGTGGGAGGGGGCCGCCCAGCAACCACAGCAGCTCTTTACTCAAACAATCAAGCAAGTCCCTAGAGGGGTATTGGGTGAAGTAAAGTTTGTTTGCAATGGGTAAGAGTGTAGGTGGGTAGGAAGTAAAGCCAAGGACCCTCCTGTCTCAGCTCCTAGATCCCTGGAGTTTTTCGGTCGCTGTGTTTGCGCACAGCAGGCTTCTTCAGCCCGCTGGTGTTTCTCCACCTCTTAACTCGGCCTGATTCGGCCAGGGTGGCAAGCAGACAGTGATTGATGGAGCAGTACCCCACTGCTCTCTGATTGAGTTAGAGCACTCACAATCCCCGGCTTTGTTTGATCTCGCTTTGCTAAATTGGCAACATTAGTTGTGGTCCTTCTTTTTCCTTGCAGCCACTGTTACTTTTTTTTTTTCTCACGGCTTTATTTCTTTTGTTAGATGACAGTAATTGTAAAAAAGGAGTGTTAATTCAGCCTCGCAGCAACCGTCTGTGGCATTATCACAGTGGGGTAGTGCAGGGTAGTATCTCTGGCGCCTGTCCAGCCTTTCCAGGATGATGCCTGCCTACATATGGATAATTGTCAAGAAGGCCCTCTCCTCCTACACAAACTCACAGAGGATTTGAGGAGAAAGGAGATGGAAATGATACTGCTAGACAGACGGCCTCCAAGTTGGCAGAAAAGTTTGATTGCAGGGCCAGTATCTGGAAGAGTCACCTTGCCCTCCAAATACTGGCAAGGGCTGGCCGACCATCAGCACTTAGATCGGCCCTGTAATGCCAGGCATTCAGCCGCTCTGCCCAGCACCACGGAAGAGATGCACTGCTTGGCATGTGGCCCTCACAGCATGGACTGTTTGGCTTTCAAAGTGCTGCATCATTGGAAAATCTGAGTTCTTTGCATGCAGTGAGAACAATGCAGCCATCAGAATAAAACAAAGGATGTGGTTTTAAAAGATCCGAGGGCTGATCAACAGGCTATGGAAGTAAATATGTACCCATTGTAAAAACACTCCCTTTATTTATTTTTATTTCCATTACTTATTACCATTCCTTTTCCTTTTCCTTTTTCAGAACTAGAAATAGCTTTTCTTGTGTCAAGGTTACTGTGTGGTTTAAGGTCAGGTGTGGTTGTTGGTGGCTGTTTGTACATATTGTCGACACTGAAGAGGACAATCCCAGTCCGCCTCCACAACACTCACTCAGGGCCTGTTCACTGTCTCCCCATGCTCCCAGCCAAGTGGCCGCATGTGCAGCCAGATGACCGGGTCATTGAGCACCCAGACCAGACTGCTCTCTAACCCCCCACAGTCCCTGCCGCCTGCACAGGCTGCAGGGAGGACAAAGAACAGAAAGAGGAGGGAGAGCGCCGGGGGGGCAGAAGGGGTGTTTAATTGAATAATTCCCAGTGCAGTTATTACCACCATGGCCCTTGAGCTTCCTCTCTCTTGTAAAGTAAAAGAATGTCAGAGAGAGAACAAGCTTCACACACTGAACCTTCAGCAGTGTTGACAACTGTTTGCCAACTACATCTACCAGCTATTAGCACTATTCCTCTCTTTTGTCTTTATTCCTGCACCACCTCAATCAACTGCTCAACCTACATGCCTTCACGCTCTTTTTTTCTCTATCTCCCTCACCAGCCAGTCTTTCTCATTTCCTGCTCAATGTAGGGAGGAGAGAAAGTTTTGAGCAGCACCCTCTGCTTTACCTCTAGATGACCTCCTCCTCAGCTCAGCTCAGCTCAGCTCCACTCCTCCCTTCCTCCCCTGCTCCTCTCGCCATCTTTGAATGCGGGGTACTCCTCATATACACAGCTCATTATCCAGTGGGGAGCGCCTCTGGCTCCTCACAGCATCAGAAGACAGACAGATGATTGTCTGTGCATACGCTGCTCATTTTTGGTGGAATGCACACTGTCGCTGTTATTGTTTTTCCTCCATCAGCCCAACACAGTCATGTAATGCTCACTTGACTAATTTTAGTCCTATGTTATGTATAGTAGGTCAGTGGATCAAGGTTTTTAACAATTACTTCCATGTTTCTTCTTGTCACATGGTTCCTGGACCTCAGGCATGTGCATCCCACACATACAGACATGAACAGGATATCCAGTAATCGTCTGACCCCTAGATGCATCACCTATTATGACATACTCAAAATAAATGGGGGTACGGTTCTTGGACCTATTTGAGTTTACTGTCAGAAAGTCGCAGTTAGTCAGTTCAAACATTTTCTTTAGTTTTCTTCTCAATATTCATAAGTAATAATAATAAAAAAAACCTAATAATAGATAATAATCTTGTTCCAAATGGGCTGAATATTGATCAAAGTAATATAACTGGCTCCTGGGTGTAATGCATTGAGAAACTGGCTGAGGCGGCCCCTGTGCTTCCTCCCTGCAGGATATGCATGTACGCATGTAACTGAGCCCTGTAGGTGCCCTGCAGTGTGAGTAGGCGACGAGATCAGGGAGGCGACAGTGTGTTCAAAAGATAGCGTACTCGTCAGCCCCCGCCATGCCACACGGGCGCCCTTTCTCCCAGCGCCCTGTTATTTTTACCCTTGACTTCTCATTGTCGTAACGACGGTGTATCATCTGAGCCGTGCCACAGACCCCTGTGGAGGACTCTCTTCGCTCACCTCTGCCTGCCCCTCGCTCCTGTGTAATCAGAGATCCTCTCAAATGTCAAGGTGGGACAAATGGGAGTCATTCCCTCCTGTAATGGCCCCAGAAATGGGCTGGAGTGCTTCTCTTTCCCTCCCTCTCTTTGTCTCTTCCCTTTTTGACAAAACACACAGGCCTTTTCATCCCCTCTATTTATTGGCTTGCTTTTAGTCCTTGTATTTTTCAGACTTTTATACCAAATTTCCTACTTTTTGTTTTTTGGTCCTTTGAAAATCATGAGTATCTGGCTCTGTCAACATATTAGTTTTGTGTATAACATAATGGACAACAGTTCTAAGCCAAAATGATCAGATATTAGGACCCTCACTACACTGGGGCTTTACTTTTATGGAGTGGTTCTTAGAAATGAACCTTAAGGGTGGGTGGCTTCATTTGCAAAAGCATACATTCAGAGTCTGAATATTCATATCTGCGCACCAAGATACATATGGAGCTCTGCTGTGTGATAAGCAATTTCATTTCCGAAGCTCACATAGCAGGAAAAAGTGCTAAATGTGTGTTTCCATTTTGCTATGGGCAGTTTTATATTTAATTGTACTTATTCTCACTGTAGTCATGATAACGAGATCTGTTATGGAAATTCTCAACCCTGCTGAGCTTTAATATAGTCTTGAATTTCATCACCTCAGCTGTTTTCTGTAGATTGATGTATTTTCACTGATTAAAAACACCCTTACATTGTCATTATTATTATTATTATTATTATTATTATTATTTAAATAGAAGCTTGCACCTTTGTACTGGATTCATAGAGTATGTGTTGACCCAGTTTGTCTGTTAGCTCAGTTCAGTTGCAGTTTGTAAACCATTTATAGTTATAAGTCACTTGAGGGATAATCAGCACCTCATTCTATGAGTGGAAGCGTTTCCTGACCTTACTGTAAACATATGGTGAACACTGTCCTTACAGGAATCACAGCTGTTGGAAACAGAAATATATGTATTTGTGGTTGATAATTACTTAAAAAGTGACAGTAACAGTAAAATGTGCACAGCTCTGCTTTGTTCCTGCAGGCATGTTACAGTCGCTCAGGACAAGAGAAAACAAGTCAGCTGAACACACTAATGCCCTACATGTGAGGTGGTCAGTGTTCATGAGCAGGAAGAATCCCCCCCCAGAGGCAGAAATCTCCCTCTGTCTGTCTGTGCTCATATTTCAGAATAAAGGATTATTGTGTATGCTGCAGGAGGGGGGGGGGGGGGTGCAATAATCGAGCCTAAATAGCTGAATTCATTAATTTGATTGTTGGCGACAGCAGACCTCTCGACAGTGTAATTAGGAAACCTAATGGATGAAGGAACGTTAAATCCATCAATGCTAATGATAATTGCTGTTTGGGAAAGCAAATATGCTTTACAAACGCATGGCCGAGGCCACCACAAAATCAAAAACAGCCATGCCGTTTAAAAATATGACAGCTCTGAGTCCCACCGTGTGGGGGTGACCCCGAAAGAGGCTCGTTGGATGGGCACAGCTGGGCCATCTTGGCGGGGTATATCCATCTTTTTTATCTTCCATCCATCCACGTGGCAGCATGATGGCGCGCAACGCAATCATACCCTTCTTCCATCACTGACGAGGAACCACTTCTGAACCCATCAGCGCTGATTGGTCAGTGGTTTATCCCACTCGGCGGGTTGGCACGTTCTGCGGCCTTTGACTCATATAATAAAATATAATAATTTTCTGCAGATTCAGAAGTAGAGGGGGTGATTGTTTTAAAAAACCTTCCAATTTTTTCACACCTCGTGGTTAGGTGTCTGTTTTAATAATGAGGTCTTTCCTCCCCATAAAAATCTTAATGTTAGCAAGTCACTAGGGTTAATGTTTTTAGCTGAGAACATTAAGATGTAGAGCTGGTTTACTGCCCAGTTTTTTTAGGTTTTTTTTTTTTGGTCTTCCTTTTCTGTCCAGACAAGCTGACGTTTGGGTCATTATGACTGCACTGGACCTAAAGAAAGAGGGAACTTGTTATTCCAGTTCAGGTTAATGAATGTCACATGCAAGAGGGGAGTCAGTGTGGGCGATAAAGTGGAGAAAGATCATTTTATTTCAGCGATATGTCCCCTCCAGGCTTAGAAAAAGTAATTCCGATGATCAACTTGTCTCAGGCCCCATTGTACAAATGTTAATGATGTTTTGCTGGGGCCCCAATGACAGTTTCTTAGCCGAGACTCGTTAACCTGTGAGAGCTCCGGCTGGAGGTTTCTGACAGCTGACAACAACGTCCCTTTTACCCCTTTAAGTCTCCCTGGGCCTCGCGGAACTGTCCCGGGTATGTCGCATAGGCCTTTCCACCAGTGAGATGTTTTGACATGTTGCAGGTGACATGTTTTCGTGCAATAGCAAGTTACACTGTGACAGGCACAGAAAGAGAAATGTCAGAGAAAAGCGTCAGGCATTTGTTCTATATCCAGCTGAACCAAAGGGAGTAATAGCAAAGAAAGAGCTCTTGTTCTGGGGTTTTCCCACAGAATGCTCCCCCAGCTTATAAATGGTCTGATTAAGAAATCTAACCAATTGTATGAGGCTTATACAGTCTGTCATAGTGTTATTCCATTGCCTCAGATTGTATTGCTTTTGTAGAACCATATCAAGCAGACGTTTATAGAGGGAGGACAGATTATTTCCATGGGAAAGCTTCAGGCAATATAACTGTTATATTGTTAGACCAGCGGTTTGTCGCCTTCTCTTTGGCTTTGCAAGGAGGCCTAATGTTCTCGTTTGACACTAGCGGATTGCTTTCTCTCTGTGCCTGAAGAAAGAGGGCGAGCTAATACATTTGAGTCGGTGAAGCGAAGGTCGTTGAGAATTACATTCACTCCCCCACCCCGCCTCACACCCCTACCCCTCTCTTTTTTCCCTTTAATTTCCCCACTGGGTTGGCAAACCGTTTTCACTATTAGCACTGTGGTAGGCAGCTCACTGTGCGTGTGCGCGTGTGTGTGCGCGCGTGTGTGTGTGTGTGTTGTGGCGTGCTGACAGGCCCACCCAGACCCAAAGCAGACTAGACAGATAAATAGGTGCGTGGCTCAACTGGATTGTATTGCCATGAGGAATAAGACCAACAACAACAACAGTGATACAACATAAAAATAAAAATCACCACACAGGTCCCTGAGGAGAGAAATCTAAGTTTAACGTGATGGGTCAGGAGGGCGTAGTTAAGAGGCAAACCCCCGAAAAATGTGGAACCATCCATGGCTTAAAAGTCAGCAGTGCTTATCCTATCCTATCCTAGATAGAGGCTGTTAACTGTCCTCCTGTCTTCCCTGAAGAATCTCAAACCCAGAAGCATTTTCCCACAGGTGTTTAGAGCAATGGATCAGACCTACATTTAACACGGCTGGCAGAAGGAGAGTCTTTTGGAGGCGTCAAACTGCCCCGCCAAGCGTTTCCCATAATGTCTTCCAGATGATAAGGGCTTGGATGGAGCAGTGTGGACCCACTGGTGTAGAACCGCTGGAGTTCTGGCTGACACACAGTCATTTAGGCACAAATAGAGAAATTTTAGAGGTCTCCTCTTTCTGTCTGTCTGTCCTCGCACATAGAGCACAGCAAGGACCCCTGGCGCGTATTCTCTCTTCCATCTGCATCCTCTTCTCCCACTGTGTTGCCCGCCTTTACAGGGGTCATCCCATCTGATGATTCACCATGGTAATGATGCAATAAACAGCTTTTCTGTAGGTGTGACGAATTGAAATAGAAGCAACAACAAGACTGTTTCTCTCCTGAGTGGTCAATAAATGAAAACGTTGATTAGTTGTGCACACATGATTACATGCCATACTGTACACAATGTGCACAATGATCTGTATGTAATGTTTGCACATACAGTATATCGTGCATATGTGCATACACACAAATAAACTCCACACACACAGAGTTGCTCAGTTTCTTAAGCTCGCTCTTCTCTCCCTCTTCATCTCAGTGATGCATCTCAGCATCAATTTTTTAGGCGTCTGGCAACGCTCAGCTTTTGGCAGTTGCAGGGGAGGAGTCAGATCGCTGCAGAGACACAGACTCTGAGGTGAATTATAAGTCTGCTGATAGAACAGAGCAGACCCACAGAAAGATTGATGCTCTCTGTTGTGAGCTCTGAATCAAAAGATGGAGAGGAGAGGAGAGGAGAGGAGAGCAGAGGAGAGAGTGGTTATTTGGATTCTAGATATAATTTGAGAAGGCAAACTCACTCACATTTCCTCGAAATATTATTTCAGTCTGTTTTGATGAGCACCGACCACTTCACCACAGGCAGAAACATACAACTTCAACCAAAATGTAAAGTTAAACTGGGGGGATCCTGAACACATGCTGTTGTGGTAAAGACTAGGCCTCTACCTGGTGACCCCCCAGGCCGCCTTAAAAGGACTAATAACTAACCTGATTTCTGAAAAAAGATAAGATTTATATCTGGTTAGACTTTAAATTTTAGCATTGTAAATATATGCTCCAGTGACTAAACTAGACAGTGACATCATTACAACAGAAACCCAGTCGCTGCTCCAGGGGAGCCCTTTAAACCAAATTATGAGTTACTCCCTTGCCAGTTAGCCACAAAGCAGGGTGGGTGAGGGGGGCAGGGGGTAACATTGTAAACACCATGTGAAACTTTTTTTTTTTTACACAGCTACGGCTGATAAAGTGTCTGAAATAAAGTGGTACTAGTGGGAGAAGCCAAGCTTCAGCAATGAGAAATGAGAAGCTAAACAACATGAAGGAGGATTTCACACAGAACGCAACAGGAATGAGAGGAGTAAGCTCATGAAGGGTTTTAAAGGATAAGAACAAGTGAAAGAAACAATTTCCAGCCAGTAATTGATGAGACTGGTAATGCAGCTTGAACGTCGCTGTGCAGTGGAACAAAGGGGTCGGTGTCAGTCTTTTAGAGACACACGGCAGATTTCTCACCATGTAGCAAACGTTTAACCTGAGACGATGAAAATTTAAAGGAGAGGCAAAGAATAAGAGGAGACACCTGATGCATGCTGACAGCTCCAAATCACCTCAGATCACTGTGTGCCAAGAGAAAGATGAGTGAAGTCATCCACTGTCTCCTCAGGGGACCCAATTTCAAGCAGTGCTACTTCTGTCCAACTCTACATTGTCTTTCCCCCCAACACCAGCCACATGCTGTAATATTTAGCATTTGAAAAAGCCCTGGCCCCCTCCCCACCTCCTGCAAATCACCTCTGGTAATTTGATTTCTGTTTTACAAACACATTTCTTGACTTTGAGGCAGGTAAAGGAAACCGTTTCCACAGAAAAGGCTGGAAAACAGTGCGTGCCGATACATGTCAGGCCCCACCTGAGGGACTTAGCCCACCCTGAGCTATCATTCAAAGTGTAAATCGGCTTTTTGTGCGAAATCCTGTGAATTAAGTGCGTTCAGAATCGCTAAGGAGGCCTGATGTTTTGACAGTAATTTGGGAATCAAGCAAAACTGTGAAAATAGGCCCCTTTGCCCAGAGGATGCATACTTTCTAAGGAGACAGAAGTGTGTGTGTGTGCCTGCACACCTGTTGCAGATTATACTTTACATACATTAAAATTATTTTCTGGACTTCGTGTGTGTGAATGGCATTTTTTCCATGTGGTTTCTGATGGAGATGCAGGTCATGAGGTTTCAGACAGTAACATGTTGGATAAGTTGTCTGAGGAGCTGAGAAGTTTTTTGCCTTATTGGGATAGTCACAGGCTGACACCAAGGCAAAAGGCCACAGGTTGATTCCGAACCCGGGCTGCTGTGGTCAGGTCCCGGTCCTTATGGTCCTCTACCAGGTGAGCCACAGGGGCACCCCCCGTAGCTGAGGCACCCCCAATAGTTGAGAGCTTTGTGGGAATGGGCGTTATGGGCAATTAGGAACTCTGGAAACCTGAACCAAAATCAGCTTTTGGAGGTGCTCGGCCCATCACTCACAGTCAAAACACAGCATGGAAAAGTCATCTGAACCATCACGCAAACTCGATCTCACACACACACACACACACACACACACAGGTACTGGACTAAAGCCCAGTTGATTTAATGTACACTCCTAACAAGTTTCTGAAAACATACACAGTGATAACCAGAGGCTGTTTAGACCACCCTCATTGCCCAGTCACTCAAATTTTCTCCTCTTCCATCTTAAGTTTCTCATGCCAGATTCTGTGTGTGCGTGTGTGTGTGTGCGTGCGTGTGTGTGTGTGTGTGTCATGGCTCCTGTTCCCAATCCTATTTCAAAGCTGTTTTCCTCTTCTGCTCCCAAAGTCTGCGCTGACTCAATTAGACGGCTGCTCCCTTCAATAGCCGTGGGTCTGAAATTCCATTTGAATGTGATGTTTCTGTGTGTGTGTGTGTGTGAGAGAGAGAGTGTGAGAGCATGTGTGTATTTAATAGCTTTACCACCTGCTCTGTCTATACAACACCCTAAGCCAAAGGCCAAAATGTAATCACTTTCAATTCTTGAGTCTCTTATAGAAGAGTCACACACTCGCTGTCAGTGTGATCCTGTGGTTAAGCAGGACACAGACAACTGTTCACATGAAGTTCAGTAGTTGAAGCTGTTACGTAAACCTGACCTCAGTGCTGCTGGGAGTACAAAACCTCTGCAGTGTGTGCGTGTATGTGTGTGCCAGGTTGATATAATGAAAACATAGCCTGCTCACCTGTTCTCCGAGTTTTAACCTGAGACCTCATTAGTACACTGTTTTATTTCCACTACATTACCTGCACAATATGCTGTGTTGCTCTGCTTTTGTGTGCTCCTCGGAGTACAAATATATACATGCACAGCATAAATAACACAGCAGTAAGGTCCCAATTGGCAGCTAATGTAGTTTATTTCATCAGGACAAAAAAAAGAAAAGTGAAAATCATATCTAAGAGAGGATATGTCTGACACTGTCTCTTCTTCTTGTCTTGTTCAGGTACGACTATGTGGAGGTGCGGGATGGTGTGGATGAGAGTGGTCAGTTGGTGGGGAAGTACTGCGGGAAGATTGCCCCCTCTCCGGTCGTCTCCTCTGGAAACCAGCTCTTCATCAAGTTTGTGTCTGACTATGAGACCCACGGAGCCGGTTTCTCCATCCGATATGAGATCTTCAAGACAGGTGTGTGGCCTCACATCCGTCACGTCACTTTATCTCTCTCTGTCTCACTTTAAAAACTTTTAAAACTACAAAACATCCTGTTTGTCTCTGTAGTTTTTTCTGTAACTAACCAGCTGCAGAGTAGAGTGAAATACAGTGTAGACAACATAAGCTTTGTAATTGTCTATATAATATGTTGACTGCACTATTATGCCAAACATAAAACATCAATGATTTATTGATATTAAAATGATTCACTTAAGATATGACTCAAGGTGAGGACCACACACGCCACCTCACAGGTCACTTCAGTGAGCTCAGTCTTCAGCTGAATCATCACCCCAACACAGCAGGATACAGTATGAAAGCTGGGGGAATCATTCTGATAATGGGGCAAGAAAGAGCCTCTCTGTCTAATTTCATGGTTTGTTTGTGATTTAGTCAAAGCAACAGAGCATCAAATTATGCAATCGCAATATGGCACGCAATATGCTGCATTCAAAACCAATGAATCATAGTCCCATATGTTCCATAATTGTAGCGATTTTTATCTGATGTGAATTATTGTACAATAAACGAGGGGATAATTTGCTAAACTTTGATTCAACAAATGCTGTTTCAAGTGTTGGTTTATTGTCAGATGATACACTGGTACCAGCACAGCAAGGACACAAGCCAGTCATTTTAACCAATGACTAACTGGTTGTGGAGAAAGTGACTTGAGTACACTTAAAGGTCCCCATATGTTACACTCTTCCTGGGTGCTTCCTGGGAAGAATTGGTATCCATAAGATAATATATTTGTGTCTTTAAGTATCAAATACCATCTTGGTGTATTTTTACATCTCTTCTCTCAGGCCTCTGCAAGGTTGGATGCTGTGGGCAGGTGGGCAGGGCTTGGGACGTGGCTGAGAGCAGTGACTGCTTTGTTTCTTTCTTTGTTGTGGCATCACAAATTTACAGAAATTTAAGGCTCAGTTTCGAAATACAGACTGCGTCAATTTCACACTATTAATATAGAACCTGGAACTGATTTATAATCAGAGAAGATGTGGACATGTCACTTTAGACTATATGGGACTTTTAACAGAGTTTCACCTTAGTGCCACCGTGGGATCCAATCAGTTTGAGGTTCCTTCCTTTGTGTTAAATCTAAAAATAAGAACGATAAACCATAAATATCCTCAGGGGATGCCTATCTTATCAGAACACAGCAGGACATGAAAGAGTATGTCCTGTTTTTGTTGGCTGCTGTGGTTAGACGGGAATAAAAGAAACAAGATGAGGACAACACATGTCTGGAGAGTGACTAGTAGACAGGTGCTACAGACTTCACTTTCATTAATTAACCTTAGCAGCATTCTATGGGAATGGCCCCCTGTGCCCTCGGAGACAAGATGAATGGCCCTGCAAGGTCCCTCCTTCCTTTTAATCTGGGCTAGTGTGCGTTTGTGTTTTTGTTTTTGTGCCTGGGCGTGTGCATGTCGCCATCACAACAGGGGCAGCTGGTGGAGTACGGGTCCATTTAGGAGATCAACGCGACACTTCAGCCCGCCGTACGCCAGCTCATCAACACTGCCTCATTCCCCTTGATGGGGCAGTTAGATCTACTACATTCTTGGTATTTCCCTTTCTCATCTATTAGCCAGGACTGATTATAAATGAGGCGAGTTATGGGCTCAGTTGCGATATGGGGAGAAACTGCTGAACACACTCGTAGGGCGCTGAGATACGAGAAAATACACATCTATCAAGAAATATGGATGTAAGTGTGGACAGCAGATAGAAAGTCAGGACTAGAGAGTTGAAGCTAGATGAGGATCTTTGCTTTTTGCTGATGGAATCCAAAGGGGAATCAGGGCTGGGGGGTGGTGG
>CM076667.1:3055057-3144988 GCA_038496675.1 Rachycentron canadum
GGGGTGGGGGGTGGGGGGGTGTTGCCATATATTAAACCCAGGACAGAACTTTTTCACTTCTTTTGCCTCTTTAGTGGAGACAGACCTTCATTTTGCTTTGAATTTACTGTGTGTTTTTATTAACTACTGCGGTGCCAAGAACAGGGCTCTGAGATCAATTAACAGCCATATTTGTTTGAAAGAGAGAGAGTGTGAAAGAGAGAGAGAGAGCGAGAAAGAGAGAGCACAAGCCAGAAAGAGAGATACAAAGCTAGCTGATTAGCACAGCTTATCAACAAGCAGGGTATTAGTTGGGAAAACATTGTGTTGGCTAACACATGTAACGTTAATGATGATACACAGATGCTCTGATAACGGATGGAGGAGCGGGAGGCTCGCGCTCATGCATGCCAATGAAGGGGAATGGAAAAAATGCAGGCTGTTTATCACTGTGATTATAGTTCTGGAGATCACTGGAATTCAACCTCAGGGACTGGTATTGCCTTTCATCTCACACCAGCAAAGGTCGCGTGGAAGATAAACGCATACACACAAAGCAAACATATGTAAGATGTACTCCCTGGAATCAGGGATCATATGCCAGTGTTTACAAGTGCAGGTTTACCCACTTAAGTTGTAAACCATGTAAATACACTTCAACATGCTTGGCGTTGGTAGCACAGGCTTTCATCAGTGGTATCCTGCAAAGTGTCTAATTGGAAGAGAACAGGTTGTTTTGCGGCTCTCTGTGGCCACTTCCACATCAGTCTCTAGCCCTCTCCACTCCTCAATCCCATCCAACCATCTTAATTAGCATGGGCTATTTATTTTATAGCCTGCAAATTGGCAGCTTCGCTCCACTGGCTGAAGTCTGGCAAGAGCCTGAAAGAGTGAGATGTTGGGCGATAGAGAGGAGGGATAAATCAGAGAGTGAGGGATATTTGAAGTGATGGCTGGAGATTAGCAAGATGGTTGTGTTTGTATGAGACCCTCCACCTTCAGACAGAAATAAAATGGAGATAAAACGAGATAAATAACAACCAGTGGGGACCAACATCCATCATGGCAGCTCCAAAAAGTTCTGGTGTGGGTTATATTTCACCAAAATCCTGGTCATCTGACAGGATTTAATTTAAATTCCTCAAGGTTCTCTGGAAATATTCATCTTCTTAAGAAGCAGCATAAGCACACAACATATGTTTCCTTTTAACAGCCATGCAGTTTGCTCAGAGCCACATCAAGGCTGGCTGAGGGCCCACTGAAGTGGGCGAGGAGGCAGAGATAGTGCCTCTGTTAACCCCTCCCTCCCACACACGAGCTCATCCTCGTCTCCTCACAATTACTCAGCAGAGTAGTGACTATTGGGGGGGACCTATCGAGGTCCAACTGTCCTTCACACAAAAGCCCTGTTTATTATGTCATCGTGATGTGGGCACATTCACTCTGAGCACACACCTGTGAAAACACGTTCAAGGTGTGTGTATGTGTGTGAGGCCTAATAGAGGATACATTTTGCTTTCATGGACGACACACCCTAATGGCATAGGTCACATCTGGCATGGAGACACACTGTCATCACACACGCAGCCCTCATGGAAACCTAGGACAACAAATCTCTTTAAGGTGAGCCAGAGGGGGAGACACCCCCCCAATCCCATCAGCACTGTGTCATCTCTCATTGGGTGGGGGATGACGTTCCAGGCACAGTCAACAAAGTGAATACCATGTCAGTAGCGTAGTGCCTCAGTGTGTGTGTGTGTATGTGAGTAGAATGTGAACCTGCCTTTCCATCTGTTTCAGTGACTGATACTCAACAGGCTTCAGGTTAATGTTTGAAAGAGCTAATTCACCAGCAATTAAACCCTCTGTCAGTGTTGTGTAAGGACAGACTGAAGGCAGGGGGATGTAGGAAGAGGGGGTGAATGTCTGGGGTAGAGGGGGTGTGATCTGGGCAATGATCAGCCATGGAACATAAACAGTGGTGATTTACTTAGCAGGCCAAGAACAACACCTTCAGTCCCTATGGCTCCGGCCACTAATAACCCCAACTGAGGAGAGAGAGGAACACGTTGATGAAAAATCAAGAGGGGATGTGTTCAAAGGCAGAGAGACAGATTTAAAAATGAAAACAGCACGAGCCTGTCACATTTAACGCTTGTTGCTTGGGCGCAGTGTTGTTCTAATGATTAACGCCTGGTCTCTGGTCTGCTTTCAGCACTTAGAACAACGGCTTAATAGAGACATAGAGGGTAAGTCATCAGAGAGACTAACAGCTGAAAGATGCCCTGCTCCCTTAATGCCAAAACCATATTTATTTTAGATTTATTGTAAAGCTCTAACACTTGCAAAGATTGAAATCAGATCTCCATTAAATATCATTTTGCTGGCTACAACTTGTTCCGTTAAACAAACTCTAATCAGTCAGTGAGCGAGTGGGGCTGACATTTGTTTACTCCCCCGCCCAGAGGAGAAGGGCTCAATATAAACGAGAGTTAAAAGAATCCATTACTGCCAGCAGTAAAGGTTGGAGCGCCTGGTTGGAGGTTGCCAGTAAATGTTTTGCGTTCAAGGTTACTACTTTTTCTCTCTCCCCCACTTCCCGTCATAAATTCAGCTGTTTGTTTGAAAGCTTTGGTAAGAACGCTGTGTACACTGGCCAAACTAGTGTTGGTGTGTGTGTGTTTTACCTGAGTCAAACCCTTTCTAGTTCCTGTTTGAAAACCCTTCTTTCTGCCCGTTCTCGCTGTCGAGGCGATAAATCCGCCAGGAGAGACATCGACAACTGCAGCGATAAAACAAGGGACAGACAGAGAGTGAGTGAGGGGGAAGCATTTGGCTGTCAACAGGATATATTTGACTCCTGAAGCTCCTTGTCAACAAAGATGCATGCACGTATGCTTTACGCACAGACACTGCCACAGAGGAGCGTGACTGCTATCACTGAATGCCTCTCAGACAGACATCAGCACAAAGCATCCTGGGTGTAGTGAGGGGAGCCGGGGACGAGAGCTCTCCCATGTGGAGACACTCGATAAAAGAGATATGTTGGATGATTATCTTGCCGGTGGGACTGACCAGAGCGCTCTGTCTTCTCTTGCCACTCTATTTTGTTGTGATGTCGTCACTCTTCCTGTTTCTCAGGGGAGATATTAATGCAGACACACAAAACCCCTTCAATGAAAATCGTGTTTTTAACTTTGTCTTTTACATAATGACTTACATGTTGATACAAGACATGTGAGAAAAGAATATTTCCACCTTGAATGACAGTGAACCAATATAAAAACACACAGCCAGATTCATATGTCACAAACCTCAGGAGCTAATCTTGCCAATTTGAGGGAACAGGGGGCAGGGCTGAGGTTTCAAGAAACCTGAAACCTTGCCAGTATCACAAGCGAGAAATTTACATTAGCACAACTAACATGGTGTCAGCCACTACCAGTTACAAGCTAACAAACAACATAAAAATAAACAGACATCAACCACACTGATACACTGTGTTCTTTCACCTGTCAACCTAGAGCAAGCAACGGACGTGGGCAGGTCACAAGGCCTGATTCAGATTTCTCAGAATCTCAATTCCTCAGAGGTTATAAGAGTGCATAAGCTTCCAGCCTCAGTACTTATAGTAATTATACAGAGTTTAAAACATGTCTGGAGAGGAATTTTAATACTAATGGAATAATACAGAAAATTTGCACCAGTCCAAGCACCATGCTCTCTCAGGTTTTTAGAGTGAATCCATTCCCAAGACAAAATCTGTTCAGGTCAACTGCTGCGCTCAGGGTCAAGGTAGGGGCTGATGAAACTGATGAACAGTGAAGCTCTGAGCCTATATTTACAGGAAATTCAACACACTGACCTGAGTTGCACTTTGCCATCCAGGGCACTCAGGGACCATAGGCACCTTTTACAAAGAAGCATCTTACATCTCTATTTTTTTTTCCCTTTAAGTCTGACTGACATTTCTCCTAAACATGGCACATCAAAGTGTAGAGCTGCAGTACCCATCAACCCTCTAAATCCCAGGGAACGCTCTCTTGCTCTGCAAAATCTCTCTGTTTTCCAGGAGTAAATATACGGGGAAGCTGTGAAATTAATGGTGTCCACTGTTCCCGAAAACCACAGCTGCTGCGCTAAATGTCAACTCTCTTTAGAGTCAAAATACTGTTTGCTGCGGCTTTCAACCTGGGGAGAAAGAAAATCAACATGGCTCCCGCGCCCGTCACTCACTCCATTGGTGGACAGACTGAAGTGGGCCTGATGGTCTTGAATTAGGGGCCCAGCAAGATTCTTGAATGACAGTGGAAAAAGCAGTTTGCCACATTCATTTAAGCTGCAATGACTGTAGCGCAGAGGCTCTATCTGGCGATAACTCCCTGCAATTTCAGTCTCGATTGGCACCATCTGCACCCATCATGCCGGCTGTCAAACTAGCGTGAAAATGACGTTATCCTGGGCACATTTCTGCCTCTAATGGCTCCAAATAATTGCCCTGGATGACAGTCCTGTTTTTTTCCTGCTGTTGTATGCATGTGTTTTTGTGTGAAGCCAGGCTTGCTAACACTGTGGACCAGTGCTTGAGTCTGCAGAGTGAACATGTCTCTTTCCCTGCACCTGCTAGCATCATTTTTATCACGTGTCGCTCATTCTCAAGTCATAATCTTGCTCTGACAAAGTGGCTGACATGAGAAATGTGTTAATGCTCCTCATCGGCTGAAAGGCAGCTCTCTGGGGAGCTGTGAATAAATATTTTGGCTTTCCCTTGTGTAAAAGCGTGTGTTAATGTGTGCGTGCGTGTTGATGTATGTGCAGTCATTGCCCTCGCCTTCCATCACTGACGCTGTAATTTTGCCTGAGCACCTCTCATATGTTCCACGATGTTTCCTGATGAGTGTGTGTGTGTGTGTGTCTGTGTGTGTGTGTGTGTGTCTGTGAGAGAGAGGTTTTTGCAGCGTGAATGAAGTCATTTATTCTTCATTCTCCGATTCTAGTGATTGAGCCTCTTCACAAATGTTTGCACTCACACTCCAGATGTTCCAGGAGTACAACGCGCAAACACAGTGATGAAACAGTGTGACGTTTGTGAAAAGTGAGTCCAGAGTGAGTAGAGTAGGCTACATCTGGATCTTAGATGTGCCTCTGGTGAATAGAAGAAACCATCAAGGTGGTCTCTCATATATGGGCTATAAACTGTCCTCCACTCAATAGACCAGCTGGGAGGCAGAGCCACACAAAGCCCCCCAAAACAGATTACTCAACCAACAGTCATTCAAAGGGTCGTCCCCACCCCTTTCTTTGTCCCTGTTTCGTCTCATCTTCTCACTCGACATCTTGTTTCCTCCCTTCTTCCTTCCTGCAGGTCCTGAATGCTCCAGGAACTTCACCTCCAACAGCGGCGTCATAAAGTCACCCGGCTTCCCAGAGAAGTACCCCAACAACCTGGACTGCACTTTCATGATCTTTGCCCCGAAGATGTCTGAGATCATTTTGGAGTTTGAGAGCTTTGAGCTGGAGCCTGACCCCACACCCCCTACTGGTGTGTTCTGCCGCTATGACAGACTGGAGATTTGGGACGGCTTCCCTGGAGGTAAGGACTGTTGTAGCTGTGATTTAGACTGAGACTATGTGGTTTACAAAAGAGGAAATGAAACAATCTTTTTCCTATAAATGAAAAGGAAAATTCATAAGCACTACAATCCACCTTTTGTCAGCTCAGTTCATTCAGGGTTTTTGCTGCTACAGCCTCACTTGGTCTGGTATGACCAGTGATCTACACTAGCTAATGTTCACTAAATTCAGGCGTTTAATGGAAAGATGGAAAAATGTGCATTACCCCACTGCTTAGCAATCTGTTGTTTTGTCGAGGCAAAAGGAGAAGATGGGGTGAGCGGGGGGGGTTCAACTTCACTTCTCTTTGCTTGTCCAGAGGAAATGAACAGCTTTTCACAATATGATGGCATTATCCAGGCCAATGGGCTAACTGCTTTACCCAGACTTGGCAGGGGTCCAAGAGTCACGAGCACAATTCTTCGTCATCGCTCAACACCAAACACTTCCTGATTACAAGAGCCCCCCCACCCTTCCTTCTTCTGTCACATTGAGTTGAAGGATTTGTTAGTGTCAGTACACATGGGAACTCAAGGTCTAATGTAAGCTGTGTTTAAGTTGCTGCCTCCCTACACCAGCGTGCACTGAGAACACGATCCCACCTTGCAGGAAATTACTCAAAAAGGAATTTTCCTTTGGCAGTCAGAGAAAAAAAGTGTTTATTGAATTTGAACTGCACCAGCTTGGTCCTCATAAGAGCATCACCTGGTCATCGGGTCGAGAAAAGGTAGATTCAGACACACAATCAAATGTTGCCTTAAAATAGCATGCTCGGATCCAACTAAAAAAAAAAACAGCAGATGAAGAGAGAGCAGGAGCAATGTTCAGAGCAGCGCTTTCATAGCCCGAGATGAGGCTTTGAACTCTGCGTCTCACCTCTTGAAGTTTTCAGATTTTCTCCCAGCTGTTCCAATGCGTGGTGCAGACAAGATGAAAGCATTTCTCACCCATCAAGCGGCTGAAAACTGAAAGAATTTATCTGCCAGCGTTCAACCCGGTGTGCCTCAGTGCTCTCTTCTCTGCCCTTCCAGGTGATAAGGTTGAAATGTAAATCTCGGCGCCTTTTCAAGTGAGTTTACTTAAAGTTCAGTGTTCTCTGTGCAGCTGAGCCTTCGATTCCACACAGTATTTCCTCAACTTATTTAGATGCTCTTCTTTAGAGGAGGGATGTGTTTAATTTTCAAGATTTGTGGTGATTAAAGATTTGAGAGCAGAGAATATCTCACATTATTATCACCTTTTAAATACATATTTTTACACAAAAAAAGTAGTGGGGAAGAGACACATTTCCTGTGCTGCTTCTGACTTAATGAAATTCATAGATTTCTTGGTTGAATCAGTTGAAAGTAGGCCACAAAAGAACCAGAATCAGATGCACCAGGATCTCTTTCGTCCAACATTGGGCCTGTTCGGGGCAGAAACTGGACACCACCACTTCAGGACATGGCTTCACACTCTTCAAGGATTACTGTGTGCGACAGTCAGCTTTGTATAAAAATAATCTGTGAGGAAAACAAATGTGTTGGCTTTTGCTGGTTGGGTCCTGCGGTGCCTGCTGAATCGATAGTACATTAGCACAGAGGGCTGGAGTTGCAAGCCATCAGGGCTCAGTGATGTCCTGGTCTCCGTTATCCTGCATCTCAAAGCCCACCTCAGTGGCCAGGCGTTGAGGAAGGAGAGCCTCCACTCCCCACTTCCCTCTTCCCCCTTCCCCATGGAGCAGAGAGGCAGGCAGGACGCAGAGTTCATGGCAAGGTTCTTTAAAATTTCATAGCACTGGGGAGTCATGCAGATAATCCGGGAGTTGCTTTTTTTTTTCTTCTTATTCAGGGGGTTTAAAAGCACACACAGATTCTCACACACTCCTGGGTTATAAGGATTAATGTGAGCCACCAAACCTCTGCCCCACAACTCCCTGTGGTCCCGCCTTTACCTTTCATGTCAGAGCCAGGCTGGAAGAGGCATGTTTTGGCTGACGAGAGGCCGCAGGGAGGCAGGACTGTCACTCACCAATGATCACAGCATTACTAATCACAGATAAGCTGCAGGTCCCTGCACACCAACAGGAACACACACTCACAGACGTGCATGGATCATAGCACACATCAGAGGCATAGGGCAAGGTCACTGTGCCCTCTTGCTCTCTCTCTCATTACCACATCACTCTGCCCCAATGTTTCCCCCCCCTTCATCCCCTCGTGTTTCCCCCATTCTCCTCGCCTGCTCACGGGATCGTGTCCCTCTCTTGCTTTTATTGCTCTCTGTCTTTAAATGTTCCCCCATTGACTCTGCACAGCCTTTATTTGTTTGGTCTCTTTCACAAAAGTCACTCAGCCACAGCCGGTGTGTGACTCAAGTCTGCACAAGAAAAAAAAAAGAAAAAACAAGGTTGGGATGTCTGAAGTATTTACAGCCATCAAATACACAGAGACCGTGACTAGTCCACGCCAGCTACAGTTCCCTCTTGCGCTTCTCTCTTTTTGTGTTTGACCGGCGAGCAGACATGGAATGTCGGCTCATCTCGCGCATCGTTATGGGGTCGAGTAAAAAAATGCAGCCGGTGCCATACCTCACTGACACACTAGCTTTTACACCTCTACCGGAGTGGGGGTTGGTGGTGGTAGTTAAACCCACGTGTGACAAGGCTGTGGAAAACAAACAAATATTAAGCTAACCTGAGTCTAACCTCAGCAACAATGTCTGTGCTTTTCTCTCCTGTCTCTCTGCAGTGGGCCCGTACATCGGGAGGTACTGTGGGCAGAACACTCCAGGCAGGATCATCTCCTACACCGGCATCCTGGCGCTAACAATCAACACTGACAGCGCCATTGCTAAAGAAGGCTTCTCTGCCAACTTCACCGTCATCGAGAGGACCATTCCCGAGGGTGAGTCTGCATTAGTAAAAACAGACAGATGGGATTGTCAGGGAGGCAGAGGGGGCAGAGGTAGCCAAAGAACACGGGAAAAAGAAATCTAAATGAAATCAGGAGCCATGGAAAATTTGTTCAGGGGAAGAAAACTTGGATCCGAGGAACCTGAATTAAAACTAGGTAGTTGAATAAGAATTAAAGGGCAGTAAAGTAACCACTAGAGGAATATTATAAAAAGTAAGAAGCAGATGTTTCTTCTGTCTGCAGCTGCTCCTATTGTGACAAGTTCCCACTCATTTAAAAGAGCTTAAGAGTTATTAAATAAACACCTCTTGCTTCTTCGTTTGGGAAGTGTGTTACTAAGGACAAGTCCACCTCCTGTGGTTTACAAGACCTACATTTACACACTGTGGGCCCCAGACAGGCTCCGAAAGGCAGCCCCCCCACCAGTAACCTCCCTGGACACACAATCACACACAACCCCCAGGGTTTTTTTTTTTTTCTTTACATGCATCGTCGTCATGGGGCTTGACCTCCCACCCCATTTTGCAAAACGCTCCAACTAAACATTTCATTAAGAAAGACGAGCAGTGGTAGGAGTCATAAATCTGTCAAGAGGCGAGACCACCCCAGACACACACACTCACGCTGACACACACACGGTCACACACAGTAACACACAGTCAGTCTTTGTGCAGTAATAGAGATGGATGTCATTCAGCAAATCTACAAATCGTCTCAAAAGAGGATTTTGTCTTGCCTAAAGGGAAGACAGATGCTAACACACACACAGACACACAACAAATGAGACAACCCTGCCTGGCAGTAATGAGCAGGGGGATGACTGCTGATGTCATTTCGCCTTACTTTCCTCTGAGTTACTTCAGTTGCTTTAATCACTCATCTAAAATCAGATTACGCAAATCAGCTTTTCACATTCAGCATGGTGAAATATCTGACCCGTGATCAGTAAATACCTTAATTTACGTGAGTTGCTCAGTCTTACATCACCAACTGTGAGCCGTCCAAGACAGAGAAGACTCCAAACTTTGTGCTTTTCCAGACTTGTACTACTTGAATCATTCATAATCCCCTTATGCATAATACACGGTGGATTTTCTCGCTTCTCCATGGCAAGGGGAAGGGAAACACTCTAGCTGAAAGCTACTGTTGAGAGATGATAAGGTGATGAAAGGAAGCCTTGTTTTTTGTTCTTATCCTCTTTTCCCTTTTTTTGCCCACAATCACCCTCCTCACCCTCCACTCGCTATCTTCTTAGCTATCAGCCCCACTTTGCTCAGTAATCCACATGATCAGATACAGTCCTCTGCAGCAAACAAATGCCTGATTGTGTTTTTGTTGATCAGGAGCGATGTAGAAGAACGTGGGCCCACTCACAAAAAAAGTTTGACAAGAACAGGCAGAACACCGCCGCCGAGAGCTTAAAGGTGTGAGACGGTTTTGTCAGCCCCGTGCAAAGACTTCCGACACGCTCGCACGCAAATGTGCAACCGCGCATTGACACTGCAGAGCGCAAACGCACATGCTGACCCAGTGACTGAGGTGTGTTAGCAGTGTAGCAGATGGGGAGACCATCTGTGTTAGCTCATAGGCAGCAACCACATAGCAGTCCCACACTGCTCCTCATCCTGTGCCCTCCGAGTGTGTGTGTGCGTGTGTGTCCATATACACACAAGCACATTGCCTTTTTGGGCAAAGGGCTGTATGTTTACAGTAACAGTAGCATTGTGTTGTGGCTGAAGGGTCAGCAGTTTGAAACACAGTCAAGGTGCTTTATGACCAACCTCACCGTCAGTGGAAAAAGAAGTAAATAAACAATAGGAAGAAGAAATGTCCACGACTGTGTCTCCACATACCTCTGAGTTGTTGTGGTGACATTACATGAATCCTGTTGAGATCTAAAGGTCATATTGTTTCATTCTGCAGCTCCGTCCACAGCGGTGTCAGTGTGTCTGACCCCCTGGGGATAGAGAGGTTGACCCCAAGCTGACCCAGCTCAGTCTTCTGCCATGGATCCTCAAAACGGATGTCCCATGTCAACACAAATAAGAGAAGCCACCTCCTACAATGGGTGGTTGGGCCATTGAGTGTGATATATGGCCCCAAAATACAGATACTAAACGCACCTAAACTCCCCCAAGAGACCAACTTTGGGAAAAAATAGTCACCATGTGCAAAAAAGATAAATTGCCCACAGGGAGGTGACGGAAACAGATCCAGTCAGTGGAAGAAATAACTGGAGTGAAAGTCACTTTAACGCCTAATACGCTGAATGTTTTATGAAGACATTTTTACGTCCTAATGTGGAACACTTTCCATCCTGCTTCTATTTCAACCAGAGAGAGCGAGAGAGATAGGGAGACACAGAAAGGATTTACTGAGGCGTCGCTGATGTGCTGTTTTTTTTCCAGCCCTGAGTGCCTGTCGTGTGGTGTCCTCCTCCCCAGAGACCAGCTCTGAATCTGGAGGACACCGAGAGCCTCATGCTGGGTACATTCTGGTGCTCTCTGAATTCAACTAAACACTTTTACTTTCTCCCTTTTCCTCCTTTCTCTTCTACGTTCTGTCTGACCCCACCCCTCCTACCCCTCAGACTTTGACTGTAGTGACCCATTGGGAATGGAATCTGGAGACATAACATCAGACCAAATCATGGCTTCATCCCAGTACAACCCCAGCTGGTCGCCAGAGCGGTCCAGGCTCAACTATTATGAAAACGCATGGACACCGGCAGAAGACTCAAACAAAGAGTGGATACAGGTACCACTTTACCTCTTCTATTGATTATGTGATGCAAAGACAACAAATAATTTCAGCTACTACTAAGGGAGGTTGGAGATTATCTGAGCAGTCAGCGATGGCAGCTGCCTGCAGCCTGTTTTTTGGAGGTGAGTCACAAACTGAGGGTGTATGCAGTATTAGAAGTGACTACTGCCTGCTTGAACACAGTAGGAGCCTTCTGTGTTTGTCCTCCACAGAGTGGAGGTGTAGCTTCTTGTCACTTTGACAAGACCCAACAATTTCGATGATGGATGTGAGGCGTCCTGATGGACCTCAGGGTGGTAGAGTCCACGCCTCATGAAAACCACTGGCTCTCTGTCACTGTCTACCTATCTGTCTCTGTGTCTCTCCTCCCTCTGTCTTCCCTGCCGCACCTGATAACTTTCCCTTTACTTGATAACAGAGATAACTGCCTCCAGGGATGCTGGGATTTAATCCAGACATCCTGCCTAGCCACACACACACACGTTGAAGCACACAAATAAGCTACACAAATAGTCATATTTTTCTGTCTGGTGGCTTATCTGCACTGAGCGATCATCACCCACCAGGGAAACTTTATGTGGAAAGATTAAGGATTTAGTTCTTCCATCCTCATATGTGGATGGGGATAAGTCACATATCCCAAGTCCACTCACAGTACAACCCCCCCAGCGACACAACCGCCGCAGCACTACCTAGATGCATTTGGAGCATGTTTGATTTATTAACAGAAAGCCTTCAGGCCTTGTAAATGCCCAGACTGTTTTTCTTTTTCTCCTGTTTTTCTACAGCTTTTGCTTCATCGCTGAAAAGTTTGGGCCCGGCGTTTTCCTCAGGGGATGAATAATAGAGCTGACCCAAAGCCAAATATTTGCTCAGGGAGGGCCATAAGCAAGCTTTTCCTTTATTATTGCAATGAAAATATTGTCCTGGGGGGCCCCCGCTGTTCCTTCAGACTAATTTAATCAGTGTGTGTGCAGGTTCGTGTGCATTCTCCCATGCTTGTGTGTTGTCCCTGTGTACGTTCTTGGCTTTGTGGGGGTGAGTGGGAGGGTCTGGCAGGGTCCATATTGTCCTGCAGAGGAACTCAGTGTGTGTCTGAGTGGATCAGGAAGAAAGATGGCTTCCCTTAGCCCAGCACTCCTCGAGCAGTCGCACACTCTCTTGTCTGTCTGGAAAAAAAGTCCATCGCTCATAGTCATAAATGTGTGTGAAGGGAAACAGCAAGGGCTTAAAAGGCCACTGTTTTGACTTTTTGTCAGCGGAAATTACAAGTGATCACAATGATTTGTTGCCACTCAAGCCTCTCCCTGTGGTATTGATCATATCGAGGATTTGATTTGGTAGGAAAAAAATGGGATGCGCTCTAATGGCCGTGCTGATTTCCCAATACTAATCGGATCAAAACACCAAATGAGAGCTCTTCTAATTTCTAATTTCAAATGTAGCCAAAGAGCCAAGTCTGTGGTTGCCACGTAATTTATGTTTTCTGAGGAGTGTGATGCACTTGTGGTGAGCACTCTGAGCAGAAGCCCAATTATCACGAGTGGTATTAAAAGAGTTCAATTCTTCATTCCTCTTTCATCAAGCCTGTCCGTGGCACTGCAACATGTTCAGGCCCCCCCTTTCGTGGCACGTATAAATCATCTCACTGCGCTGTTAGATGCATAGTAATCAATTCATTATTTATTTCATTATCATTCCCCGACTGCAGTTTGAGGCCGACTGTTTTATTATTCATGACAGGAGGCCTTTTGATTCTGGGGCATTTTCCTTCACTCTGCTTTTTCTTCTTTTTTTCGCTGAACATAATCCTGATTTCCCATCCATTTTAATGCTGCCTCATTCTGATGCATGGAGGGCAAGATACTAGAGTCTGTGCTTTCTTCTGTGGGTAATTAGATTGGTGTGGTGTGGTTCAGCATCGAGTGCTGGGTTAGCCAGGTCATTAATCAACCCTTTGGTGTACACAGAGATGGACAGATGTCGTTTTAGGGGGTTTGCAGCTTGAGGAGGGAGTAAAGAAAAAGGCAGTAATCCCTTAGAACAGGATTTCATTATTTCTCTCCTTGTTCCTTTTCACTCTTTTCTTCTGCCCCCTTTCCTTACTCCTCTTGAAAATTCAGGTCTATAGATCTACATCAAGGTGGAGGGAGATTTGTGCACATTATCAGGCCATGTGAGCCCCGGCTTTCTTTGAAGCGTGAGGGGATGAACAGCAGGATCTCTGCAGCAGGTTGCAGCAAAAATAAATGAGGGTACACCCCCAGACTACTCAGTTTATGGCCCGATCATTGCTTTATGAACTCAGGCTAGCTCCACAGGGAAAGCCGTATGAGTGATGCATAACACTGGTGAGGGAATACCAGGACCTGCACAACACACCTGTCTGAAAGGGGTAGGTTTATGTTTTCAGATTGGCGTGTCACATCCCTAAAATGCACGGTTCCTCTGGGACCACGATGAAGGGGAGATTGCTAAGAACCTGGCACAGTGTGGAATGGCTTTGTCAAATATTTCGGTGGAAGGATCTGATGGCCACCAGGAGTCACCTGAATGATGCAATAAAAGCAAAACTGGAACTCAGGCAGGCAGCCTCCATTGATTGTGCAAGCACACACACGTACACACACGCACAAATACACACTCATAAATAATTTACACTGTCTTGGAGAGAACCCAACTGTCAATACCTGAAAGCCTCTTTATTGAGCATCTCATAATGACAATATACAGTGTATGCGTATGTCTAGGCTCAGGCTTTTTATCCTCATGAGCTTGAGTTCATTTTTGCCCTCTGTTTCTGTGATTTAGCTGCAAAGGCTCCTGTAATTGTCTTCAATCTTCTTGTCAGGATGCAATATCCCTGACTACTTCATCAGTATTTAAGTATTTGTCAGCCTCTATATGTCTCTGATAACCTAAATTGTTTAATCATGTGAGGAGAAAGTCATCTGCTCTGCTCTTGTCATATAAGAAATGCTTTTATCTCGACTCTGAGAGATGAAAGCATCAAACACAAGAAGCATGTCAGGGGGTGTTTACACAACATGCTCCTTCTCCTATCTCCTGCATGTGATGCTAATCTCAAGGTAAAGTCATCATCAATCATTTGCAAAAAGAACTTGTCAGGGGTAGTTTAAAACATTGGGGACGAGGGGGAGGGGGCGAGGGCATGACCTGCTTTAACCATATTTCCTTAACACTGTGCAAACAGCACTGTGAAACCAGGGCCACTTAGCAAAGATAACAGGTTGACTTCCATCGCCTGACCAACCCAGTAATTGCGCACTTCCTCAATGAAAACATGTCTTTTCCGCAGTCCCACTGGAGAAGTGAAGCTCCTTCAGTCCTCCAACCTGAACAACCCTCTGACAGACCCACAGGAGTCGCTCCTGAGGCCGCATCCCTACGGATGAAGGCATACTGGACCTCAGATGTCATGGTTACAATAATAAACACACAAATTCTACCGAGAGCAATGTACCTATCTTCATCGCCATGGTTACTGTGATAAAGGTCACAGCTTGCTTAATTTTAGGAAAAGATAGTGGTTTGGGTTAAAATAAGGACTACATTGACACAATCTTTGTTGTCATGGTTACAGTAATAACAACATGGTTAACTTTGTTGAAAGGTCGTGGATAATATAAAAAACATAAACAGCTACTTTCACTTGGGAATCGAACGTTGCTCTCTCCTGTCATATTCCTGTGCCCATCTATCCACCCCAACCTCCTCCTGACGTGAACCTTGTCACTCTATAAACTGTACTTTTCCCCTTCCTGTCGTCATTACTACAACTGCTAGATGCTGTAAAGCCACAAAACCGAACTATAGGTCATAATAACCTGCTGACACACAACCTGCAGGCCTGTTTTCTACAGGACAGTCCCCAAAGATCAGATGTTAAAACCAGCGCTTTCTGCTATATCCTGTTTTCGCTCTCATCCAAATGTGCTTTCAATTACCAAATCAGTCAATGAGCAGCAGAGATGTCCTCTTCACTGCCATTGTGTCTCTCTTCACTTCTGTCCCCAATCCAGGGCTTACCGCCGTGCTGAGTGATGAGTAATTAGAATATGGGCTGGTAATTAACAGCAGCTTCTCAGTTGATGAAGTCTAGCAAGGAGCAGAGTCTGGCATGCGGCTGCCGGTGAGATCATCATCACGCTGTACAAATGGAAACAATGGGTGCTGTCTGTGCCTTGCTGCTCCCAGGCCTCGCTCTCAATTGGAAAATCAATGAGAGGATAGAGACCCACACTTGAGTGAAGGAGCCCAAAAGTGGAACTAGAAATCGAAACATGAGGGATGGCATGATGTAATGAAATGAAACAGTGCTGCATAAGTACCCCAGGACAAAAACTGAAAAGCTCAGCCGTAATCAGTGTCGTTTTTAGTGTCTGTGCTGCAGACAAGGGAAATGGCCTGAAAGCCTCTCGGTCAGTCGTCATCACTAGACAGTCATCTACAGCTGTGCATCCTGGGATGGGATCATTGAGCAGCTTCCAGACGTGACATACCTTCAAGTCGCCCTCTTTTCCGTCCTGATCACTGTTCCTTGGTTTGATAATCATTACTCAGAGCATTAGTCGTGTGTGTGTGTGTGTGTGTGTGTGGCAAGCATGTGCATGATCCTGGAGTTAGAGTCTTCAAGATGATTCACAGGGACGGAAACCTTAAAACCAGACAGAAAAAAATAAAAATCCTTCCACAGCTACGGCTGAAACCTTTAATCATGCAGCGGCAGCACATCCCCAAACCTGATCGCTCACTTCACACACAACAAACCAGACAACCTTTTATTTTATTATAGCTGTTGTCTGACCTATACATCCCTCTTTGTCAGGAAAACAGATGATGGGTGCATGGGAAGACATGCATAATTTAATGCCACCAAAGAGGTGTCGGGGCTAAAAATAAACTGTAATTCTGTCAGGTGAGTATTGTGATAAATGGAAGGTCATGAGTGGAGCTCATAGGTCCTGCAGCATTAGAGTAATACAATTTTCATGAAAGGAGAATTAATTACACTTTCAGGTAATGGAGCTGTTCCAAAACCCTGTCGCCACCAGCACCAAAGCACTGCAGGTGAAATTTGCAAAGTAGTTGCTGAAACCCACTGCTGCATCTGGGGCTGCATAGGGAAGTTGTCTCTTTAGCTGCTATTTTAGAGTAGTTCTGTGTACGTCAGCTCACTCTCTCATTAGCATACAGAGGGGACTTTTAATCAGATTTTGTATGCAAAAAACAGGTAACTAGAGGCTTTGCATCTGTTTGATGGCCCAGGATGATTCCAGGGTATCTCGCTTTAGACTCCACCACCCTTAGAGATCCACAAAGCGTTTCCAGTGATGGTTTTCTGGGCGAGGGGCCTCTGTCTCTGTCTCCCAGCTGCTCTTTGACTTTGGAGCACTATCTCCTTTCTCACCCTCGGCATTTCTCTTGTTGTTGTTTTTGGTGAGGGAAAAACGAATAAACTCATTCCCCAGAGGCTTGAGTTATTCAGCCAACAGCCCCTCCACATACACACATACAAACACAGATGTGAAACTATTTTTTTTTGCCCCCCCCCCCCCCCCGTGGAAGCAAAGAAATGGATTTAAGAAATGTATTTGGTAAACTTCTCCCAGAGAGTACAGCCTGCTGCATACAACTTTCTTGGCAACTCAATTATAAGGCAATCAAGCAGGAAGAGATAGAGCTTTTGAGCCTTTGCTGTTTCTTCAACATCACCCCCCCCCACACCCCCCCTCATTCCTCCCCAGCCTTATAAACCACATGTTTCCTTGCTGCACCCACACAACAATGACTAGGCTTTAGCCTCAAATACATATCATGTGGCCTTGCTGCACATCTGAGTCATACAGTGCAGAGACAATAACACAATGAGTAACAGATAGACCTGATCATTACACCCACAAATGCCACTGCTGTTGAGGGATGGCTGGGAAAATGATCTCTTCAAATTTGCGCAAACCTACATGAAAACGTCATCTGTCTGTCAGTCCGTCACTCTCCAGCGTTTATCCACACATTTACACACATACACACGCCTGATGTGGATTTCAGCATGTTGATCCAATTGCAGACACACCAGGCTTTAACTGGCTGATGTTACAAGCCCGAGCACGACTAATTCTTTTTCTGCCTCTCTGGTTTCATTAGTCTGTGAAACGACTGGAGCCGTGTACACTGGCTGTTGTGAGGTAAGGGGGCTTTGAGTCATCAGGTTTGCCTCACAACAGGAAGATAGAGAACCCCCAAAACACACTCACACACACACACATACATTAAAGAGTCAAACATATTTGGACTGTGCTGGAGCAGGAGACAAGAACCCACACATCAGCATGTCGATGCTTAATGGAAAGACTCAGAGAAGTCTGGGTGATTCCTTCCCCTGCCTGGCATGTTTATGGCTCCAAGTGTGTGTGTGTGTCTGATATGAGTTATTGTGCACCAGCTTGCCCAGAATGTGTGGTGTCATCGGTCTATAGGTGAGCACCGTCATAGGAGAATAACAATATGGTGACTGTGGAACAGACAGGAGCTTTATTCTGTTCGATCAGCAGCACGTCCCTATAGAGGCCAGATTAGGAGGCATAATTCACACCTCTCCATGCAGTGATTTCATCACCCATTAAGCATGATTCAGCCTTTCGGAGCTCGATAGTTTATCATCTGAGAGTGATATATTCACTCACAATCCGCTGTGCCCTGCATCAATTTCAAAATGTTAGTTATTGGTTTATGTATAAAGGTCATTTTGTGCTGTTTGTTGCTCTGGGCTAAAAGGAGTTCTGCTAGTAATCATTATCTGGGCCTGTTTGTTTTCACTGTGGTCTCTGTGGTGTGGGGTGGACTGTGCTTTACATCCAAGCATCCTGGCAGGCGCATCTTCTCTCCCTGACCCACACAACCCCAGTCTGTTGGCGCAGCTTCGGCCTCGGCTCTTCTGCCTCTAACAAGCAGCCATTAATAAATCATGCTTTGCTCATTAGCCAGGCCCCTGTTATCAGCCCTGTGTCAGTGAAATTGATCTAGTCTGTGCACTCCTTCACAGGAGACCCCATGCTTCTGTCCTTCACTTCTTACAAGGCATCACTGTCAGCGGCTAGTTTCCTCTCCTTGCAACCCTCTCTTCTTCTCTCTTCACTTCTTTTCTTCAGTCTGTGCACCTTTTCACCTTCCCTCCTTCTACCCCTCCCACTCTTGAATCCTTTCTCCTCATGTTACAGGTGACCCCAATGTCCCTTTGTGGACTAATGCTGCATGCAATTCAAGCTTTACTGCCAGTAGCTTTAAATAATTACAATAATTCAGTTTTCCCTCAGCATCTCTTTGGTTTGTGGGAGCTTCTAAGTACTGAACCACACACTGATCAAAATATAAACTGGGCTCTTCACCACACCCATTAAATGGCAGAGAACACCTAAAAAAGTTACTAGCCTTCAAATGAAAATATTAATTTAGAAAAAAGAAACTTTAGAATATTATGGGTTTACAGGCTCAGAATGTTGATTAAAGTCATATATTGGTCCAACCCTCCTCAAATCAGCCAGATTTCATCACACTAATGTCCTGAGCCTGTTGGAGTCTGAGCACCCATGAGTGTTCCCAATTAGCCCCGCCACTCATTTCATTCCCAGAGGCTCCTCTTCTTCTCTACATGCAGCTAATGAGATCCTTTCAGAGAAAACATCCCAAGGCCAAGTCTTCCTATTAGCCGTTTTCTTTTTTAGCTAAGCCTCTTCAGTAAGACTCTTTTCCATTGGTCCAGATTGGAAATGAATCGGTCTGGCCATTTGAAGGCAGATGTTAAAGACCTGCCTGGGCTCATATAAGCAAGCTCAGGCCTCACTGCCATCCGCTCGTGCTGGAATTCGGCTCCTGCGTTATTAAATGGGAACCGTCTGAAGCTGGCGGGATTTGATTTTGTCTCTATTTGTGGACCCAAAAGAAATCTGGGACTTACTCTATAAGCCCATTGAGCCCATAGACAGGAAAAAAAAAGTATTCTGTCTTTATATGAGACTGTCTTCTTTGTTAAGCTCCATCCATCCAAATCCTTTGAGTAGCCAAGAGACAGTGAGAAAATGGCACGGAGGATCCTTATGTATTGCTCCCATCTGTTTATGTCTTTTTACTCCTGGAAGTGAATTTGAGGAGCAGGAATGACCGGTGCACTGTGGCATGCAGATGTTCCTTTCCTGCTCTTTGCTCTGAGTCATTAAGTGTGGTACCGTGCTGTATATAAGGTTGGCAGGCAAAGCAAGCTGGCTCCGGCTGTATGGTTTTAACATGCTGGAGCTGCATTGAGGCAGTTGAACCTGGCTTTGATTTTCACAAATATGCACACGCTACCGTGTCTGTCTGCTCACTCCTGCATGAAGGGATTTCACTGGTGTCGCAGTATCTTATGCAGACGCACACATACCGATGGTCGATTCAGTAATCTACCCAGGACTCTGGTCGCCATCCATCAGAACCTGAGCCAATCTTATGTCAACATCAAAGGCCTCGTCGCTCGCCGCAATCTTGGAAACCTGTTTCCACCAAACGCCCCAGCTTCCTGCATCACTCCTGCCCTTTAGTGTTTAGCGTCTGCATGCAACACCATTACTCCTCATTAACGTCAGCTTGGCGTGTCAGTGGTGTTGTTAATACTTGTTAATATTAAGCACACTGCTTCACTGAGGAGTTAAGCATTTTTGAAAGCCTTTCAGTGTCACATCACGCCCATTCTTCTCCTCAGTTATGGATGAAGGGATGGCACAGTGGGGTTAAGTAGCCTCCACAGAGGTCAGAGCGAGCTGATTTGTTATTGCTTGTGGCTGAAAGATCGTATTCGTGTCCCAGAACTAAAAATAACAAGCCTGCTCTTAATACTCCAAGTTTGATAAGCAACAGACAGCCGCATGAACAGGACCAAAGGTCAGTTTGAACCACAGAAACAGAAGCTAGGGTGAACTATAGAGTGTGTGTGTGTGAGTCTTCTGTGTGTCTTTTCCTGGCAGTGATGCTCGTGAACGTCGTGACAGTGCATGATGGTTGACAGAAAGAAACCAATAAGTTTTTCTATGTCACATAAAAATATATATACATGCAACTACAGAGCAGACACTCGCTGTCGTGCCTCTAAGACCCCACCACCTCTGGCTGCCTCCTTGTGAAAATATAAAAGCCCTCCAGTAATGCACTGCAGTTCATGATTACTTTATAAAGCCCTGCATATTTAAAAAGCACAATATTTGATATTCACTCTGTATCTCTCTTTTCCTCCTGGCCGATTTTGATAATGTGATTGCAGATGACCCCGTTCTATGCGACATTCACTTTCATCCAATGTGCTCTTGTCTCCCATCTCAGGAAATTAAGCTGTCACCCTGTGTCTCTTTCATTAATTTGAAGCTCATTTCATTGCTGTTTATTAAATTCCAGGTAGCGGCTGATGAGACTATGGCCAAAGGTGATTGTAATAGTGGGGGTATATTTTTACCTCTCCACCTTGTCAGTACATTATTAATATAGACCCTGCACTGAAAGCCTTTTCTACTCTTTCTGCATTTGAACAGGAGAGTGTTATATCTGAGCTGCTGCAGTTCTGAAATGCTGAAGGAAAATCTTGGCACTCGCACAGCTACTGTGGAAGTGTCTCACTTTAAGTGCTTTAAGCTTTTTCTCAGTTGTATCTTTTTTCTTTTTGCCCTCCACAGGTGGATCTTGGGTTCTTGCGGTTTGTCTCAGCCATCGGTACCCAGGGCGCCATCTCCCAGGAGACCCGGCGGATTTACTTTGTCAAGTCCTACAAAGTGGATGTCAGCTCCAACGGAGAGGACTGGATCACTTTGAAGGAGGGATCCAAACAAAAGGTAGGAAGCTTTATTCTTCAACGTTTGTGCAATAAAAGCTTCATTTCAACCAGACATGGTCTAATGCTTTGGCTCCTAAACTGCCCAACCCACTGGTGGACCACGAAGGTAGTACAAGTGGGCTAAACAGTGCGCTACTACTGTGGCAAAAAGCTGTAATTATAGAAAATGAATAATATAAACACCAATATGATACAAATATTTAAAAACCTGTGATTCTTCCTTTCTTGTTTTAAGGCCTGTCACTGTGATAAGACAATGACAGGAACCACAAACCACATCGTATCCTTTTTTTGCTCTCTGGTCTCATTGCTCGCTAAAGGGTGACATCCATGGCAATAGCTGGAGTATCAAAGTATCAAAATGGATAGCAGGATAGCAACAAGAGGAATTAGGTGAAATAGAGTCAACACACAGATGATGAATCGACTGATCTCCCTTCTCTTCAAACAATAAAGAAAAATCCTCCATGTTTCTCTGCTTTCAGTTAAGTCCTGAATTTTCTGTCATTTCCATTAAAATAGAAAGTGCTCTGAAAACATATTATTTGGCTTCTGTATTGTTATTGGGTCGGATGTGGGCAGTGAAAATGTTTGAGTTTTCAAAGTGGGCCATGAGTTGGAAAAGGTTGGGAACCACTGGTCCAATGTCAACATCTCTAGATTCCAAGTTATTGGGCTAAAGTACTTTGCAATGAAAAAAGCTAAATTATTTGGCTGCTTTACCAGCTGCTAACTCCATAGAAGACAATCTGAGTAGACTAGATAATGAAAATAGTTTATTTTCAGGTTTCCCTGTGCAGTGACTATGTCAGGAAAAACCACCCCTGCACATGAATTTCCCATCTCAGTAAAGCAGCCAGCTGACTTGAATTGTGGTCTGCCCCAAGTTGTCTTTGAACTCAACAAAATGGGGGGAATACCCAGCTATATGTACTTGAGTCTCTGTCTCCCAACATGCAATTATACACTTTACTTGGTATGGTAATATACCCAACCATGTGAGTTAGTGAGTAGTATTTACAGCACAGACTGTGGCGCTAATACAGTGCTGCAGTAGCTGCAGGGAGCACTGTGTAAAGAATGTAGCCAATGTTCATGTAAGGCTCCCGTCAGCTTGTCGTAAAAGAAGAACAGATGATAGATGATTTGACAAACAGGAGTTAAAGGGGATAGGGATAGAAAGAAACAGGAGAGGCTGTCATGTTTGAGCAGCTGGTAGAGGTGGGTCGAGGAGGGGAAAGAGGAGGCAGGACGGAGGGACGACATGCTTGACCGGAGCGTGACAGGCTATAACCATCGATTGCTGATCATCCTGTCAAACAGACCAGGTTTTGTCCATCTGGAGGTAAACACGCCCTCCACTGTGGGTGTCCATGGGGTCAGAGAGGCGTATGTATGCCTGGCAGTCCTCATGTGTGACATGTAAACACCCTCAGGCGTTTCTAAGTGAAAGAGTTCGAAGCTGCAAGTGGAACAAAAAAAAGTTCTCAACAGCAACAGAGTGTCCAAACAAGTATGTTTGTGCTGCTGTGTACACATGCCCCCAGGCCGGATTCTTTTACGGCCTCTACAAAGTACACAGTCCTTTCTGTAAAGTGGTGGCTTAAAGGTGCCATGGTAAGCCTGGCCCGTGTTTTTTCCGGACTCTAAAGTGCTTTTGTGCGGAGGGGCACCATTTGCTACATGCTGAGCCTGCAGTTTGGAGTTTGGAAAAAGCCACTTTACAGTTAGTGAGCAGACAGGAGACTCAGTGTGACATTCAGAGAGAGTAGATGACTTGTTGCAGGAGCCCACAGTGACGTGCTCAGGGACGGGGTTACAGAGGGACAGTGATATATAATAGACTGCTGCAGGGATGACGTATCTTTGTAGGCTCACCCAGATGTTAGCGTCACCCTGGTTCCCTCCACATTTTTTATAAATGGTGGCAGATATAAAAGCCAGAAGTAAAAAGCTAATGTTAGACTATAAATGGATTTAGTTTTGACCTCTTCTACAAGTGGCCTTTGTGGAGAATACAATAGTGTATTTACTGTTTATTTAGTAGAATAAAGCAGGAATATGTCTTGAGCTTTTGTAACCAAAAATCCATTCAAGAACCCATAGGGAACTGTAGGTGCAAACATGCTAATTAATTTCCAGGTTTTAGGATTCATTCCCAGCCCCAGTGGCATTTTAGTTTATCTTCATTAGCTGAATTGCCATCGTTTTATCTGCTTGTCCATCCTGCTCATCTTAGCTGGAGTCCTTTCTGCCTCATAGCTGCTCCGTCAGGGAGGTCAGGAGGTCATATGGTCACCGGTGTTATTCAATTACCCAGAATGAACTGTGACGGACTGCGGGGAGGGGTTGCTTTGCTGGGTGGCCGGCCTCTTGGTATGGTGCTAGTAAACTGTCAACCGACCCCAGGGGATAACAGTGACATCTCTGACCTTTAAACAAGACACTGCAGTAAAACCTCCACCAGATCTGGAAGCAGAGGACAGAGAAAGGGCATCTTGAGCCAATCTGGTCTTGTCAATGTTGCACTTAACTGCCTCAGGTTTCACAGTCACAGGGCTTTTTATGTTTGTGCTGCTACATGTGGTGCAAGAAGTGCAACAGAGACTGTTTCGTGTAACATTTGTCTTTTGTTGCGGACTAGTATAGTAAAGTAAAGAGTTGTCTGTCTGTCTGAATTTATCCTTTAAATTTCCAATCCTAGTTCTTTTGTCAGTACCTTGACTGAATGCAGACCAAGGCTGATCACTCAGCTCCTGTTACTAATCTCATTGGTTTAAAGTGAATGTGTCTCTTGATTCAACACAGCCAAGGTCTCCAACATTTCCATCCTTCATTTCAATTCAACATGTTCTCTGTCAATAATTTGCCTTTTCTTCTGCCGCAGGTTTTCCAAGGCAACACCAACCCAACAGACGTTGCCAAGACAATGCTGCCCAAACCCACGCTGACGCGCTTCGTTCGCATCCGTCCTGTTACCTGGGAAACAGGCATCGCACTGCGCTTCGAGGTGTATGGATGTAAGATATCAGGTTGGTATCACTGAGATTCTTGCTGATCCACATTCATACACACACACACACACACACACCTCAGCTCTGTCTTTGCATTTAGCTGCCACGGAAACCAAACGCTATACATAATGCTTATTTTATTCAAATTAAATGCAGAGCAGTTTTGAATCAGACGATGCCACTGATTCTGTTAATGATTCATGCACGTGTCTCATGCCTCAGTGTTAGTTTAGCAGCAGAGTTAGTATTTCCCATCCTGGCCCCAGTTGCACAAACACTTCACTTCTGCCAGGTGTAAGCTGAAGCTCCATATCTGTGAGAGTCCTCCTCTAAGGCTGAAGCAAGCTGCTGCATAATGGAGCAGTGGCACATGAAGGAGGATTACCTATTTATGCTACCCCGTGTTTAGATGTACCTCATGCAATATAAATGGAGCCAACAGCTGGCAGGCAGAGAGTGCTGGAGCTGGGTGGGCGCTGTGTGGTCCCTTCCCTCCTGCTGAGCTAGTCTCAGCCTCATCTTTAGCCACAGTCTGTCTTTTGCTCACAGAGCTTTGATTTTGGCAAAGCTGTTCTCATCTTAGTTGTTTTTTTGTTTTTTGTTTTTTTTTGTTTTGTTTGTTGTTCATGTTATTTTAACGAGTGGCTTTCGTGTGCATGTGTGTGTTACTTTAATATGGTTTTAGCACATCTGGCTGCTTCTCTATGGTTTCTGAGCACTCCATGTTCAAGGACAGAAAACACAGATAGTTGCCATTTGATCTAAGTGTTGTCAGTTCAGGATCAAGCCTTGGATTTAAGTTAAGGTCCAGAATAGTTGTAGTCAGTCAAATGTCCTTGTATGAGTAGCTTGTGAGAGTTGTGCGAGTGTGTGTAGTTACACATTACATATGTGTATCTGTTCATGTAGTAGCAGAGGGCACTGTGGGTACAACAGGGTTACAGCTGGGGCGTGTGTTTTCGGGCTCAAGCCCAGACCGCCGCGCAGAGTGTAAACACATCACAGGATCGAAGTCACCACAGGGCCTCCACGATGACGTCAGCACCCCTGGGTGCTCTGAAGACACTGCCAGCCCCGCTGCTTGGTTGCAGCTCAGTGGGAGAGAGAGAAACTGTGCGGCTCTTGAGGACTGTATAAACTCACTGACTCACTCCATCCTACCTTGAGTTATGAATCTGTAATAGCAGATATTTATTGAAAACCTTTTGATGCCATAGTAGCCGCCTAAAGACGGGTGTAGAGCTTTACAAAACAACTCAAAGTGCATCTCTTTAAAGTCAAGACCATGGTTCAGACATCAGAGGAGGGGCGGAGCTAAACCCCAGAATGATCCAAGATGTTTTCCCCTCAATCATCATGGTCGCGTGCCCCTGCTGATACAAACAGCTACATATTAATAAAAAGATCCACCGCACTGTTGTTTGTAAATACGCCATGGTGTATAAATATCTGTGATGAACCACTGATGCTCCACCCAAACCCTCAATGTGGCCGACATAGGCATAGATCCACATCTCCACACTTAAGAGTCCACAAATGCACACATGTATTGGTTCCTCTGGGTGTGTCGTCGTGTGCATGCCATCTTGCAGCTGAAGTCAATTAACAGCTCCAGATGACCCGGGGAGTTCACCCGAGTGCCTAAACTCAGATCAGTCTCCATGCACACACACACACTCAATCACACACATACACCTTCCTCTCATATCCGCCCACTTCAAAGATCGCCAGAATGATCACTCCTAACAGACCTTGGCCCAAGACGAAAGAAAGGAGAAAAACCCTGAAAACAGTCGAGAAGCTTCTGCACCGCCAGCGTTTGTTCCTTGAGCTCCAATTTTCTGGAGTCCAGGAGTGGATGGTCCCACGGGTCTGCATAGGAGCTGCTTCAGATAACCAGAGAGAGAAAGACCAGTCTCAATGAAGCCTTGTTCTCCAAATCTTTGCTCGCTTTTCCCAGATGCAGCTATGCTATTCAGTCCTGCAGCGGTACAGTGCACACTTTGTCTCATACTGACACAGAGGACGTAATAATGCCCAGAATTATCCCTCCATGGGAGCCAGATAGTAAATATGTTCTTGCTTACTGCAGGTCCCTGGCTCAGTGTCCTGGGATTGAGTGTTGGAAGACAGGAAAAGACAGAAGGAAGATTTAGCCCTAATACGAGTGGCTAAGTGTCAGACCTCTGGTGGTAATTGCAGCTTGGAGGGACTTTAATAAACTTCAGTGTTTAGTTTGTAAACATGTGCAAAGATATTGGCCGCCAGTCGACTAGTGTCGGTATATTTTACACTGTGTTGTTGTTTCAGGAGCATCGTATTTATTGATGCTAAAGCCAAACTAAAATTGTACCATCAACATTTCCCTTCTCACTGTTACACCCATGGGACACAAGAGCTATGTAGGATTTTCAAAGACTGATAGTGCTATGAAATATTTCAGGAATAATAATAAATAATAAATATGAAGTTTTTTTGGTCATTTTCAGAAAATATCCACGTGCAAATCACAACAACTGGAGTCTTGATAAGTATAGTGTCTCCCTAACTTCAGAGCAGGCTGGCAGTCCAAGGGTGATAATAAATCCCTGAAAATATAATGTCCAACTCAATTTAAGTCTCACATTAATAAAAATGTTTTATTGCATAAAGGCCAACTACAAACAGCGAGTAAGTCAAACACAAAAACTGGCACTGATGCTCAAACATTGGTAAATTTGCCAAATTAATTAATTGTTTATGTATTGTGTTGTATTGTGTTAAAATCTGTAACATTTCATCAGATAGGATCTTAACAACAACTTAGAAAGCCTGGCACAGGATATCCCGCAAACCCTTCTGGAGTACAAAGTCAAAAAACATGTGGGAAAAATCTGTCTTACGCTTTGCAAATGGCTCCAAGCTGTAGCAGCAGGTTGTTATCCTGCCCAGCTCTTTGTATGAAGGGATGTCACGAAGAAGGAGGGATGAGGAAAAATGAGAAAACAGCTCAGGAAACAAAGGGGCAATCGACCTAAAAAGAATAAATCCTATAGAGAGTTCAGGTGGAAATAAGATCAGAGAGGTAGAATAAAAGGAGGAGAGGAAAGTTTGAAAATGTGGACAGGAAACAATGAGGTGTTAAAAGACACAGGCCCACAGATGTTGACAGCTGTGGAGCAGAAGGTAGTTGAGTGCAGCAGCAGATAAAACAAAAAGAGAGTGTTTTTTTGTGTGCGCAAGTGTATGTGAGTGTATGGAGGGAGGAGGCGGTGGATAAGGGAGATGAAAAGAAATCGCGTTCCCAGAATGCAGGAGGTGGAAGCACCAACTGAGAGGAGCGTTTTAATTGGCTGCCTGGAGACAAACGCTTCAGGCAGAGGAATTAGTATGCATGAGCTCTGCAGAGAGAGAGGGGGAGAGCGAAAGAGAATAGACGGAGAGATCACAATAACATCACATCAGAGTTTGGGGAATAGTCCTCCTCACTTTGACTTTCACTCTCCCTGCAGCCCTGATATGAACCTCAAACTCACCAAACTTGACTTGTGGCACAGTAAATTATGTTGAACATCAAGCGTTTGGATGTAGATCTAGTCTTTTGTTGCCTATGCACCCATCATCTCTGCAGGTTTTCATTGGTTTCCATGGAAAAGCTGAGCACCCTTTTGCTTTCCATTTTGTCTTTCAGAGTACCCATGCTCAGGCATGCTGGGCATGGTATCAGGCCTGATCACCGACAACCAGATCACTGCATCTTCCCACACCGACCGGAGCTGGGTACCAGAGAATGCTCGCCTGCTAACCAGCAGGACAGGGTGGACCCTGCTGTCGCAGCCCCAACCGTTCGCTAACGAATGGTTGCAAGTGGATCTTGGGGAGGAGAAGCTCGTGAAGGGGTTGATCATCCAGGGAGGGAAGCACCGTGAGAACAAAGTCTTCATGAAGAAGTTCCGCCTCGGGTACAGCAACAACGGCTCAGACTGGAGGATGGTGTTAGACACCAATGGAAACAAGGCAAAGGTGAGAGACAAAGAGAGTTTTTTCTTGATAGTGTACTACAACACTCTTGTACAATGCTTAAAGACCCCCTCCAATGAAAATCAAGCTTTTAATTTTTTGTTTGTGTACAACAGAGAGATGTAGCAAGATAAACAGCCAACACAATAACAGTGTTTCCACCTTGAACTTCAATGAACCAAGGACAGTCTCATAAACGCAGATTCAGTCAGGGATTCACTGCAGGCGGGGGGCTAAAGAGTGAGAATTACACTGTGTCAGCCACTGCCAGTTACAATTTAACAAACAACATAAACATATAATCTAATGGTTCCATATATATATATATATATATATATATATATATATATACAGACTCTGAGTCTGATTCTCTATGATGTTTCCAAGTGATGGTCGTGTTACCACGTTAAAGAAAATATGAATCATAGTGGAGTATTTTTACAGAGTTTTAAACACATCTGGAAATGAATGTTAAGAATGTGGATATTTGTTCAGTTCCACAACCAAATCAGAGGCATAACCTGAACCAAAGGATCCTCAATAATTCCTTTATGTGGCAGCAAAGTTCTTTCAAGGAAATTTCAATTTGAGCATAAACCAAAAGAGAAGATACAGGTTTTATAAGTTGTGGGAAATGATTTGAATTCATGCTTCTAAAAATGTCTCTGATACCTCAGATTGATTCACTGATTCTGATTATGACGCACTCAGTCAATTTTCACTCGAGCGTTGCGCCTGGTAGTTGTGAGTCATTCACCGGTCGTCCTGAGTCAATTTTAGAAGCGCTTTGAATCACATTAGGATAAGCATCTCGTGGCTCTCAGAGTCCTTTCCCGTTTTTTTTTTTTTTCCTCCTACTTTCTTTTCTACACGACACACAGTGCTCAACCCCTTTCAGTGGATAGTGAAACCTCGCCAGTGAGTAAGAGGAGGGTGGGGGTGAAGAGAGTTGAGGAGTGGAAAGCCGAGTACAAGGGAGGAAAGAACGCACAACATAGAGAAGTGGCTCAAGATTTATCTGCCAGTGTCACTGCACGCTCGGAAGACACATGTAGACACTTTTTTCAATACATGCACACGCTTACACACAAACAAAATGTATATGCGAGCACATAGGCAAGCACGCACACACTCCCAAGAAGAGCTACAACAGCCTGTCCCCAATTACAAGCGTCCCTGACAGGGCATAAATCTGATCCAGATGGGCTGATGGTTGATTTATGAAGGGAGTGAGGAGGATCCATACCACCCCCCACTCCACCACCACCTCTGTCCTAGTTAGCTGCCTCTCTCCCCTCGCCTAAGAGGTACCCAGCATCTAAGGCGCACCAGGCTCCTTTTACGTGATCACACCCATTAATCCACTTCCATTAATCCTCTATCTCCCCTTTTGCTTGCTTCTCTCACACCCCACATCCTCCTCTTTTCCTCATGTATTCCTCTCGCGGAGGATCTGAGGCAGAGTTGAAGGAGCTGAAAGTTGCCTCTGACAGAGGTGTGTGCCGTGCTGTCTTTGCCACTGTCCCATGTGTCAGATGCCTAAGCTGCGTTTCAGATGTCAGTGAGATGAGAGCGATCTGGTCATCCTCTGTTCTTTCACATCATCTTTCCACCTACCCAGCACATGCCGCCGCTCCACCCAGCTTCTTGTCTTCAGAAGGCGGGAATGAGTCTGCCTTGGGGGTGTCTGCATATGGAGAGCTGTAGTCAAACACCCCGCAGTGACATTATCAGCAGTAGACTACTGTGCTTCATTTTTTCACCCATTCTTTTCTCTCTTGTTCATGTCTTCCAGTTATTTGAAGGGAATAGCAACTATGACACTCCTGAGCTGAGGACAGTGGAGTCCTTGCTGACCCGTTTCATCAGGATTTACCCTGAGAGGGCCACTTCTGCTGGTATGGGCTTGCGACTTGAGCTCCTGGGCTGTGAGATCGAAGGTAAACTGGAGCCCCTGTTTAAATATCTGTTTAAATGTATTGCTTTCTCTGTGTTCTGCAGTTTTGGTGCAAAATATACAAAGATGACAAGTTGCAGCAGCATTTTATCAATGTTGCCAAAATTGATATCTGTGATAGTGATTTCTCTACCAGCATAAATGATGCTTCTTCCTAGGTTGCCACACAGAGTGAAACATGTTTTGCTATTCTAGGACATTTCCAGCTGTTGTAATGATTTTAACCCCAGTAATAACATTTTCACCCATGATGACTTGATACATGGGCTACAATTAAAATGTTTTTTTGGCTTAGGAATGTTACTTACTGAGTGAAATAAACCCCAAATATCTCAGCAGCTGCCATGATAAGAGCTGTTTGAACTCTCTAAATGATAAGGAAAAAAGCTTCAGTACTTCCTATCTTATCTCCTTTAGCATAGGAAACACTGGACCTTCCATTATGAAATGAAAGGAGAAAATGCCATCCCACAATTCCTAGCAGCAGCGGCATTTAAAGTGCTGCTTCATTGTAGTGTCACCACAGCAGATGCACATAAATGTAGAAACAACAGAGCATCTAGAGTATATGTGACATGATCTAACACTTCCTCCTTGCATGACTGGCTGAGCTCCAAATCCATAAATATAGATTTATTCTCTTTCAATTCCAGTTAGGAGTCATCATGACGAACACGTATAGTGAATTTCTAGTTAACATCATCATAACAAAGAGAATACATAAATGTTGCTTCCCCAAATCCCCTCCCATTGTGTAAAGCATTAAGAATGAATTTCCTCCACTTAACAAATATAATAATATAATGTATGTATAATGTATAATATATGTATGTATATGTATAAAATATCAAAAGCACACATGCCAGCAAACGATGTGCGATGTGATCCATGGTTCGGTTCCTTAATTTTATTGAATTATTTTAATGGATGTTTCCCTTCTTGTGCATTTCTTTCATGTGATCCTATTTCTGATGATATGGCCCTTATTTACTGTTTGTTTTGTGTTTGTGGTTAGGAAAGTAGTAGAGTATTTATCGTCCTAGAGTTATAAATAAAGTTAGTTTAAAACAAAAGCCTAATGTTTTAAAGGGATTCTCTGCAATGCTTTTTAGTCCTTATGAACTTTCCTTCACGTCTTTCCTTGGCCTTTTGATATTTTCCATCAAGGTCAAGGAGAGGTGGTCAGGAAAGGAGATTATGTTGACTTTTTGTGGGCGGCCCTGGGCTCAGCACATTCATTCACAGGCAGCGTGTACGTGTGTTCAAATCTGACATGTCTTGACACACACACAGGTGAGCCATCTATCATCCTAGCTAATGACATGGCTGTAAGTGGCTTGCGCTTCGCGTCTTTGCCACGGTCCAGGTTATTTAAAGATGTGTGTGAGGGCTGCTGAGCCCACAGCTGCCCAGCCCCTGCTCTTTATCCCTAAAAAGGGACAGTTGTCTTGTCTCCCTGTTACATCAAAGCTGCCCCCATAGCTAGCCTCTTCAAGAGGAGATCAAATGAAAGCCCACCTGGCCCTGTAGGATTATTGCAGCTTGGCCCCCCATCGCACTCTTCCCAACCAATGCATGTCTTTCTTCTTTCAAAGGCCCGCACACTGTTTGCTATCTTTAAAATTACCCCTATGTTTTTTTTTCACCTTTTTATCTGTCTCTCTCAGAGCTGATGTAGCACAGAAACGGCTCAGAGATACGAGAACGTGTAGCGCGTTAGCCCTAAGTGGATTTACATATTGGATTTCAGGGAGGCCTGTTTGGTTGTAAGCCTCATGGACTCCCATTGGGAGCTTTAGTCAGATGATAATGCTTGTTTTCAGTGTTAATACCAAACACACACATACTCACACAGACATATACACACAGAGCAACCACAATCACCTTGCCAAACATGTGGTTACAGGCATGTATACACAATCACGCACACACAAGGGCTTTTACTAGTATGTGAATGTGTGTGTGTGTGTGTGTGTGTGTGTGTGTGTGTGTGTGTGTGTGTGCATAAGAAGCCGTAGTAGGAGGGCTAAATTCTCATTTCTGTGAGAGGCTCCCCTAACTCAGCGCTGACCCCGTCTCTGACCTTCCCCACCCTGAATCTGACAGGGGTTGATCTGCCTCATATTTCATCTAGCACAGGGAGACACCAAGAGTATTGGCTCACACACATGCACACATATGCATGCACACTCACAACCTCACACACAGAGATACTGTACAAATACATTTTTCCGGCAGTTTGCCCCTATCTGTCTGTGCCTCTCTCTCTCTCTCTCTCTCTTGCTCCTCTTCCTTTTCCGTCCTGCTGCACTGGGGAAGCCCATTCATTACTCAGTCAGTGTAAACACACACAAATACACAAATACACGTACACCACAGGATGGCTGCACGGCAGTGGAGTGTGGCATGGATCTAGGGCCTTGCCCACATCCAAGTGTAACAGAGCCATAATGATAGGCCACTATGGCAGCCAGGGGCCCTGCCTATAGCCAATCCCAAGCCCTGTTTCTGCATCTTTGAGTTACAGCCGCCCATGCCTTTGCTTCAGCTCTATTTATACATCCACACCTCCACAGCTTGATAAAAGGAGAGAAGGGAGGCCTAGATTGGAACCCAGTGTGTAGCTCTGGGCAGAGCATGTGGAGTGTGTGTCTACATATTTTTGTTTTTCTTTTCAATTTTCTGTTTAAACCATAAGGCCAGCTGCAAAACCACCTTGTCAGACTACATCTTCAAAAGCGTCTGCCAAATGAACGTGATGCAAATTCAAACCCTGCAGTGTTTCTCCTCTGACTCTCAGTTCTCAGTGTGTCATTTGTGGTCTCTCCTCTTCATCTTCGCAGCTCCTACACTCCCGCCAACCACACTAGTCCCAAGCACTACTCCGTCGGACGAGTGTGACGATGACCAGGCGAGCTGCCACAGCGGCACAGGTGATGACTACGATGTGACAGGTGCTAACATCGCCCTCATGAGACTGCAACCACCCCCCTCGCCCTCTTCGCCTTGCGCTTTTTTCTGTTATGGCTCACACTCAATCTGCTCCCCTCGATTCAATACCACTGCACTTTCCCTGGCTTCATCACTCTCTGCCACAGTTTCAATTGATACCGCGGCTAAGCTGCCATCTCCTGTGCACATTTTCCAAGCACACGTGAACTCACATGTGCACTGGCATGCACACAGCTCTAATTAGCTGCACCTGTAGTTCCCCACCTCCCTCTTTAATCTGTCCCCCTTTTAAACCCACCTCTGCCACAGGAGAGCATTATTATACTTGCACCAGAGACCATCAAACATGCACATCTACACACACCTGCTTCCAAACCAGCCGACAGTGAGCCTCTGCTGCCTCACTTCGTTTCTTTCATCTCTCTTTCCCACTAACCCTGTACGTCTCTGAGCCTGCACTGCTGCCTGCACCACCCCATTAACCAGCAGTCTCCGATGATGAGCATGGCACTGTCTCAGTCACATGTTTTGAAAGAATTATCTAAGTGCTTCATGGTAGATGTACAGAAGAAGGGCACTTGTAAGAATTAAAGGTCCCACGCTGTATAAAGTGAGTCTATGTGTTTTTTGATTATAAAGCAGGTATAGGTTCTCTATTGATACTGTGAAAGTATCACACAGAGTGCTCAGTCCACAAATGCACAGCCTACATCCAGAAACCGATCCTCAAAAGGAGCTGTCAGGGCCTCTGTAACTTTGTGATGTCACAACAAAGCAGTCATCGTCCATCCATGTCACAAATCCAGCATACCTAGATCAACTAACCATGCAGGATTTGGTTTCTCTGATTGTTTTCCTGAAATCTTTTGAAATTTTTTTTTAATCAGTAAACAGTCACAAATAGAATCAGAAGAGAGCCTCAGAGCCTATTGTTACTTTAGAGCCTGTGAGAGGTGATGTAAAACTACAATGAGATGGTATTTGGTTAGAGAATATATCTTCTTATGGATATCAATCCTTCAAATAAAACACAAGAGAAATGTGAAACGTGGAACCTTTAATGAAAGACAAGGCATGTGTTGATTAGCTAAATTTAGTTAGCATGGATACATTTAGTGCATGGGTGCAGTTATATGGGAAGAAACCTTCTTTAGCCAGTTGAGGCTAACTATGCTAATTTGTTGTGACAGGTGGTACCACAATCCCAGAGACCACTACTGCTGAGGTGGACATCATCCAAGGTGAGCAAAAAAATGTTAGGTTTCTTTGCCATCAACGATTACTAAGCATCTCACTAAGCTGTGAAAATGATGCCTTTAACTATGACAGGCCAGAATGTTGGAGTATAGAGTAAATATTGAACTACTCAAGTTTTTTTTTTTTTTTTTAGTTCATTTACATAGATATATCAAGAAGCATACCTTTGTTAATGACTGCCAGCTCCAGGCAGCTTCTCTCCTCTGATGTGTGTCTGTTATTAAAGCTGATGATATGGCCCTGAGAGGCTCCCACTGACAGGGTGAGGGAGGTTGTGTGATGCAGGGCTAGCTGGTGATTAGCACTGGTGCTCTGCTGCTGCCTTCTCAGCATAATCACTAATCACTGGGCCAGCACTGACTCACACTAAACACACACACACACCACAACATAAACCAGGAGAGCACAATGCAAATGACCACAGGAAATTAGCTGCGCTTCATGGCCACATGCAAGTGCACACACGCGCACACACAGCGCTGTCTCCTATAGCAGGTTGATGAGGCAGCAGCCAGCTGAGAGGCTGTGCCCCAGTCTGACCTTGGCTAATGGGCCATAGGCTCCACCCAGCCCCCTTCACTCCATCAGCTGACTCTGTGCTCTGTCTGCAGTCTGCTGGGGCACCAGCCATAATAATAGCAGAGAGATGAAGAGCAGGTGTGTGTGCGTGCATATTTGTGTGTATATGAACATAAACATAAAGTGTCTGCAGATAAACACTTATCTGTCTGACTTTTCTTTTCAAGAGCCTCAAACAATGCATGCTAATCAGTTCTGTTTATGTATGTGTGTCCGTGTTTGAGTGGGTGCTGTCCATGCTGTGCACCCTAATGTAACAGGATGTAGTAAAAGTCTCTTTTTCTTTTCTCCTGAAATGGCCAAGTGAGTCATGTGGTTGCTCATCTATCCAGAGCTGGCTGTGGCCTCAGTCACAGCCATTCTCTCAAAAATGGAACAAAAAATGTGAGAGCCATTTTAATTGGGAATGGGATTTCTCTAAGAAAAAAGTGGGTTGGCTTCTGAAATGTGGCTCCACATAGGAATTCCATCCTCTGTGTTTAATGGGTAAATAAAGTCATTGCTTGCAGAAGCTAGTTAAAACCTATTATTAAAGGGAATATTGGCTCATATTTTCTGTCATTTGAGAGCGACCTCATTGTATCCTTAAAGGCATCTCTTGCCAGAGTTTAAGGCTGTGGATAACATCCCAAACACCTCACTCCCTTGTGTTTCCTTGGAACTCTTTATTTATCCAGTTTAAAAAGCACAAAAAAATCCCGAGCTCCCACACATTTTCTTGCCTCCAAGGAGACTTCTTCAGCACGGCGTGTGTCCTTGGGGGACTGCATTGTTGGAATGGGGCCCTGGCACTGTTACCGTAGCTGTCTTAAAACCTCAAGTCCCTACTCTCATTAAAATCCTAAGCTCTCTGCGGGTTGCAATGAATGTTGCTTTCTCAACTGGACACCATGTCCACATCCCATCCTCCTCCGTCCCTGTGCCTGTCTTTGTGTCTGTGCCTGTTATTTATGTCCTTCCATACCTTTCTTTATGCTGCCTGTGACATTCATTAAAAGAGAGCATTGCTACGATGTAAGGTCTACATGAGGTTGAGGTTCACTCGCTTTCTCATGTCAGAGTCCTAACTTGCCTTCTATCCCAGCTGTTTCTCCCACTGAGTTACTTATAGCTGTGGACACGAAGTTGGATTTCTCACAGATCTTTGCTGCCCTCTAGTGCTTGTAGTTAGTCAGGATGAGTGGAGAAGATCTCCAAGGTGTAGCCTGCAGTCAAATCATGACATGCCTTCAGGTCACTGTTTGGGTAAAGCCCACAGCTCTAGGCAAATTTTCCTTTTGTAAAAAGGAGGCTGGTGAAATCTGAGCTCCTCTGACACATGATCTTGACCTTTTTTTAATATATTTGCAGATTTTCTGTGGTTTGCCTGTGACTTTGGTTGGGCCAATGACCCGTCCTTCTGCAGTTGGACATCAGAGGACACTGGCTCTAGGTGGCAGATCCAGTCCAGTGGCACCCCCACCCTTAACACTGGACCTAATATGGATCACACAGGTAAGAGCCAGTTATTGCTCAAATAAAATAAAAAAAAAAAAAAAGACGCTGAGATGCTGAAAGTCCCATTTTCTATTCAGTGTCATAGCTTTTCTCTGTCAGTTACACAAGTTTCTTTATCTAACAGGTGGATCAGGGAACTTCATCTACACCTTAGCAACAGGTCCCCAGGAGACGGAAGTGGCTCGGCTCATCAGCCCTGTGGTCAGCTCCCCAGACTCAGACCTGTGTGTCTCCTTTTGGTACCACATGTTCGGGTCGCACATTGGCACACTTCATATCAAACAGCGCAAACAGACAGTTGACGGACCGGCTGACATCCTGTTGTGGACAGTCAGTGGTCACCAAGGCAACCGCTGGAGAGAAGGTCGTGTTTTTGTGCCTCGCACCAACAAACCCTATCAGGTAAATCAAGATTCTCTGACCTCCCTTTCAGCCTGCTCTTTGTTTGGGCATTTACCACTATAGCTACGCTCTTTCCATTGTGGCAATTCAAGAAAAGGTATCTGAAAAGTCACTCTCACTGTTTTTTCTCAAGGTGGTGATCGAAGGTCTGGTGGAGAGAAAGAGCTGGGGAGACATTGCTGTGGATGACATTAAGGTTCTCAATGGGCTCAGTATGACGGACTGTAAAGGTGAGGCTTTTGGTGTTTGCAGTAAGAATATCGCCAATACGACTGAATGCTTTTTACTGCAGCTTGTTATCTTTTAGCACTGTATTCATTTAGAATTTCTCTTTGAGCAGATCCTGATGTTCCCACTGAGCCCATGCTACCAGAGGATGGCTTCAATGAAATCCGTAAGTCATTTTACATGGACCATTCATTTACCAGTACTCCTTAGGAACATCCTTTCCAAAACTCTGCGCCGTTTATTGTGTGTTCTCATATTTCATACTTCTGCATTTGTCTGTCTCCTACAGTTGAGGAAATCACTGAATACCCTGTATTTGTGGAGACCAACCAGATCAGTGGAGCAGGCAACATGCTGAAGACACTCGACCCCATCCTCATCACGATCATTGCCATGTCGGCCCTGGGGGTCTTCCTGGGTGCCATCTGTGGCGTGGTCTTGTACTGCGCCTGCTCACATGGAGGCATGTCAGACAGGAACTTATCAGCCCTGGAGAACTATAACTTTGAGCTAGTGGATGGTGTCAAGCTAAAGAAGGACAAACTCAATGTACAGAGCTCATACTCAGAGGCTTGAGGTGGGACTGGGTGCATTAGTGTGACTGTATGACGTGCAGTGCGTGCACAAGACTGGCTGTAGGCATATCCTCTCGTATATGCACGAGTAGATAAGCTCAAAGGACTGCCAACACCCCTCAACTCTCTGGATGGGGGACAGGTTCAGGACCCAGTGGGAGGTTTGGACTGATCCACGCTTTTCTCAGGAGCTGCAGTAAAAAGAACCTACCAGTAGGGGACACTGTGTACAAATAAAATACAGAAAAAAAAATATGTACAGATGATTTAGATGATATTTTAATTTTCTATTTTGATTTTCATTAATTTGTACAATCGGATGCTGGTGTTGAGACCAATTTATTAATAATGTTTAAAGTATTTATCATTTTCTGGGAAAGAAATTGTTTTGTTTTTCATCATCAGTTCATGAAGGCTGTTGTTTATTTTCAACTTTTGAAAGAGACGTATCAAAATCTTAACTGAACCATAACCGGCAAAACTGTAGAGTTGCCCAATGGTGGTGTGGCATACAGGGTGTGCCCATAACCCAGGACCCTGAAACATGTACCCTACCCCCATTTGACCCCTGTCACTCTAAAGTGAGGGTCCCATTCATGGCAATGTATGGTTCTGACAGTGCCTTTAGTACATTTCGGTTCGCCTCCTCTGTTGAAATTTATACTGTACATGGCTTAAGTTATGATGACAGGAAACTGGGGCACATTATCTTATAAATACCTGCGAAACAGGATAACAATCTATCACAGCGCTTTGTTTTGTTTTTTGATTTCTGTCCAGAAAAACACACACTGTAAATAAGTTTTAATATATTTTATTGCCCTTTTTAAAGAAAGTAAAAAAGAAAAAAGCTGCAGTATCCCTTTTTTCACGGGTTTGTGTGTGTGTAAATACAATCTCCTGACTGTTTTGTGGAAGGTGCAGTGTTATGGTCTTTTTAATTTTAGATTACGTTGCTCAGACGAGTGAGATTTGTGTGATTTCAATGTGCATTCAAGACATCTGTCATCAAAAACACCGGCTTCACAAAAAAACCAATGATGAACGAATGAGTCAAAAAAAAAAAAAAAAAGCTGATATAATGAACTCTTCACACACTCTCTCTCTCTCTCAGCTGATCTCATTTCCTCATCATAGCTCTCTCATGTGGGTTTAACTGCTCACCAGAATTTTTCTTATCCTCAAACAAACACGCTCATGTCGAAGGACGTGGAAAAATGAATTGAATTATGAAATGTCTGCCAGCATACCAAAAAAATGAAACACCCATCAATCATCATTGCTTTGTTTTAGGTAAAACATAGTAAAACTCGTCACCTCCCAGCATCACTGTGGATTGTTCACTGAAGAAGTGCTATCTGGACAATGCAGCTTGAATGCACTTTGTTTCTGATTCCCTCGTGATAGGAGCCTATTGAAAGAGGGGGTTCCCTCACTAACTGAAGAATGGTGCTATCATTACTTTAGCCAGACAAACGTGTCTCATGATTAAACCCAGTTTGTATTGTTCACATGCTGTATTGTAGCTTAGGGCCACCTTGAGGCCACAAAGAGTTTTTTTACGTGTTTCACGTGTAGCAGCCATAACGTTGTGATGTCAGAGCTGATGTCATTGGGACAGGACACTGGTACAGCGGTGGGGGGATCGAGTGGCGTCACCTGAATCAGGTCAACTGGCCTCCCTCCGTGGCTTTACCAAAGGATGGTCACCCCCTTTCTTGTTCACTGAGGGGTTCTCACCAATACACAACTACTCAGTTGGTCATCAGTCACAAAAGAACTGACTACTTGCTTCACCCTGTCAGAGCCCCTGGAGAGAAACTCCCTAGAGGGAATGATAGGACATGTGGAAAGGAGCAATGTGTCTGTTTTTCTATCTCTTTTTAAGCTTGAAAGATGTGCAAATGTCACCTCAGTGTGAACTCTTCAAAATCTCTGTTAAGATTTTTTTTTTTTTTTTGCAGATGTATGGATGGGGCAATCCCACCATTACACACTTACAAGGGGAACTTTGTGTGAACTCCATGTGAGATTTACAGTATCAGGACACAAGGGGCCCGCGGGACCTGGAACTCAGTGGTTTTCCCGCACCACAATCAAACAATCGAAAACTCAACCCGGAGATCGATGACGTCTTTTACATTCATGTGCATTGTATTTTGGTGCCGTGGTGAACACATTCTCGACTTGTTCATTTCAGCCTCCCCACCATCCCTCTGCGCTTTCAGCTATAGAAGACTTTAGCTCCAGCAATGTGTGCTAAACTAAACTAGAGAAAAAGGATACTGTGGCGTGGACTCAAAAGAAACGATGTTGCACTGATAAATATATTTAAGAGGTTTATGTGTTTATAGCATTCATTTGCAAAAAAAAAAAAAAAGAAAAAGAAAAAACAGAAGAAAGTAAAAAACACAAAAACAGGTGTTCATTTCTTTCATCTTTTTATATATATAGTTTCAGATTATGTGATATAATTCTGAAATGTAAAGCTATTGAGATGTTTTCATTATTGAAAAAGGCATAATAGATTTTCCAACAGTAATATCCCTGCCCCTCCATTTACATGGCATATTAACGCTTCGTTTTGTACTGTCATTCAAATTTTGTGCAGATTTTTTTTCTTTTCTTTTTTTTTTTTTTTTTTACAAGAAAATAAGACTTTTATTTTCAATACTGCTTCTGTAATTTGCTGTTGTAGGAAAAAAAGAATAAACAGCAAGGCCTTAAAAAGAGAAGAGAATATCTGTTGTGATATAGAGTCTGAACATTTCTTTTCCTATTTTCAGTCAGAGCTACGTCACAGCCGTGCTGTAAAGGGTAAACCAGCGGCCTCACAAGCAGCTCTTTGAAACAAAATCTGTTTTATTATTTTGTTGTTTTTTTGTTTTTGTTTTTTAAATTACATAACGTGAAAGCACCAATACAGCAAGACAGTGATGTAAACAAGAAGATTTTGTCTAGTGTCTGTCTCACAGCCATCGCTTTCCAAAGATACAAATAAACCATGTCTTCATATGAAGGAGGCTATTTGATTATTTATCAATTACAGAGCAATACATTTTTAATATTTATCTCTAAGCAGATGGAAGCAACTCCAGCAAGTCTGATGTAAGGACTCCCCACCTATTGGATTGGTAAACTGTGGTGAGAATGATGGCATGGAGCGAAGGATGGGTGCTGGCCACTAATGAGAAGCTGATGTGAGCTTTGCTCAGTCATTTAGTAGGGTTTTATGTTGGTCTGTCATTAGGTGAAATTAGGCTTAGTCTTCATTTTCACTGATTTCTTTTTCCAAGTAAGACCACATCCATAAGGGTCCATTGCACTTCTCCTGTGTTCTATCTGAAGTGATATATTTGTGGTTTTAAGAACCAAAACCCTCTCGGCGTAGTTTTACATCTTCTCTCTCAGGCTTCTCTCTGCAGCTCTAGTAACAACAGAGTTCAGATAAAAATGCAGAGAAACCAAATCCTGCCAGGTTGGATTCTGGGTCCAGGTGGGCTGGGCTTCAGAGCGTGGCTGAGGGCAGTGGCTGCTTTGTTATGACATCATAAAGTTACAGAAGTCCCGTTGGCTGGTTTTAAGGCTCAGTTTCTGAATATAGGCTCTAGCATTTCTCTGTGGACTAAGACCTTTGATATGTTCACAGTATTAATATAGAATCCAGACCTGATTTATAATCTAAGATATAGACATCTACCTTTATACTATATGGGACCTTTAACTTTTGGCATTTTTAAGTATTGACATAAATGGAAAATTAGTTTTGTGTTTAACTCTATTCTGATAAGAATTAGTTTATTTATTTATTAAATGTACTGTGTTTTGCTGCTGAGAACAAAAGTGCACAATAATAGCTATTATTTGTGATGATATTTGTCTTAAAACATCAGTGGCCTACAACTTAGATGAATGACAGTGACGCTTAGTCTCCATTATCATAAACAAGCAGATTAGACTTGTAACATCATTTGGCTGCATATCCTTCACACGTAATTAACTACAAGAGATTTGTAACCCAGCAGCCCTGCTCAAGCCTTTTTATCTCCTAAAACTACTTGAACCAACAGTCTTGCATAACAATGCTTTACATTAATTAGTTAATCAGTCAAGCAAACAGGAGACAAAGCATCATCATTTAGTTGTATAACTAAAAGTGATCAAGAACTGCAATCACAGAAAGCATAAAATAATTCATAATTCTTTAATAAATTGTTTTATTGTTATTATTTTATTATTGTCAGTGTATCATTGGATACACATAAAATACTGTCATTTAGTACACTTTTTTATATAGAAGCTTGTCACCAATGGTTTGTTAATGGTTAATTAGTTTTAATAAGAGCAATATTGTGTTCTTTCTGTGAAACAACACTAAATGGCAATAGGTCACCATGTCTATTACAATAATAAATGTCATCATTAATAAGAGGACAGTATTGCTTTCTAACAGGCCATCAGGTCTGCATTTGTTATTATTATAAATAATAATAATAATAATGTTGTAATTGTGCATTTTTCCCAGGGACTCAATATAGCCATATATATTTTTTACAACCAGTAAACCCAAAATCTGCTCTCATAAATGGCTCATAACTGATCTATAGACCTCTAGTAAACAATATATGAACCACTGATAATGTCATTATTTCCAGCATATGAAACCTTTGTAAAGTGTGGTCTATTACAGAGAGAAATTAACAGATACATAGATCTGCTGTGGTGGCTGAATAATAATCAAACAGCAGCCTCTCACCTCTCAGGTGTAAACTGTGTCTGCCCTTCACTCTGCCACCACTGGGTGGCAGAGTGGAGCTTTAACACTGAGTACACATCTCTAATAAAAGTGTAATCATATATTTACAGAGCTCACAGGCTCCTAAATACCAGGTGGATATACCTGGCACAGATGTAGATGAGTCATCATTTTTCAATTCTAACTTATATTCTGTCTCTCTCTCTCTCTCTCTCTCTCTCTATATATATATATATATATATATATATATATATATATATATACACACACAAACACAGTGAACAGCTGTATTTTTACAGGAGACATTTTGACAGGTCACGGTAAAAAAGCAGAGGTGTGAATAATAAAGTGAACAACAGGTGAAATCCATCTTCAGGTGCTGGTACTGCTGCTGACTCCCTGTCTCCGCCATGGTGAAGTGTCTGCTCTCATAAAAGCCCTGTTATTATTTCGTTATATGACTGTGACACATGTTTTAAAGCTTGCTGGCGATAACTGTGGATCCGATGAGCAACATGTAAACAGCTTCTTACCTTTATCCCTGTTTCCATGCAGTGAACAGAACAGGCCACAGGGAGGCTCTAGGACTCAGGCACATCCTGACCAGTAACAACTTACTGTCCAAGATTTACTATGGATAAAGCTCTATTACACTTACAGAATATAGCCACACGTTGTACAAATAGATGCCTATGTTTTATTATTATGTTATATATTTTACAATATTGCCTTTTTTTTTTTTCCTAATGTTGCCTTGGTCTTAATGGATGGATTTAATCAGCCTGACATTTTTACTTTGACAAGATCAGAGGGTGGAGCCAGAAGTGGAACATTCAGTTAGATGAGGAAAATAATCTACTACACCTCCATCACACACAGTCTCAGCTGCTTATGTCTTCTGACAGCATATATCATACGTTTATCTGCCTGTTGAACATGTTGTGCTTCTACACAATCTTCATCTTCATCATCCCCACTTCCTGTTGCATTGGCAAAACAAATCTGTTTATTTGGGGTTATTTTTAGCTCACCATGTGATATGTTTCATGGATTTGAATTATGATTCACTCATATGAGTAAAATTCCTCTGTATTGTCTTGAATTAAATGAGCCCCCTAATGATTAAAAAAACTTTGTGAGAAAAAAGGAAGCTTACGCCAGACACATGAGCTGCACAGAGAAGAGAATGGAATAAAAAAAAGTGGAGTTTCCATCTGTTAGAGCAGATTAAACTTGTCACCCATCTACAGGGTTCTGTTATGTGGAGCACAGGGAAATAAAGTGCTGCATTCCTCTGTAAACACGCTCTGGAGACTAAACAGGATTCAAGGATCTTCCGGGCTTGATAGTTTGTTTTCTCTCACATTTTTCCACTGCGTCCCCAGTGCTGAGACAGAAATAACTTTCCACTATGTTTAAAGCAAATAAATAAATGGACTGGATTGATTATTTTCACTAAAACCGAACCAAAATGTGTGTGACGTTGTTGTTGCACATCAGTGTAAAGGTTTTTTGGATTTAAATGCCATATTTAATAATTAAAAATGTCTGCTACAGTTGTGATTAATAAACTATAGTTATAAGACCTTAAATTAAAACCAATCATTATCAGTAACAAAGTCACTTTACATCTGTTTCATTACAAGCCAGTCATGTTCTCTCATTAACCTAAATTCTGTTTATAGAAAGTGCTGTATATTCATGATGATGATGATGATGATGATGATGTCGTCCACTTAGATGGACTTACAGTTTAATGTTACATTGAGTAGTATGTGATGTTGGCAGCATCTGTATCAGTGGGGTTGTCCTCCAGCAGTGACGCCAGCCAGTGCTGCGTCCAGTCAGGAAAACAGATAAAATAAAACCGGAACGCACAAGCATTTGCTTTCAAAATAAAACTAGCTGAAACGTGATCATTGAAATTTAAAAAAAAATATATATATAGGTACAAGCACACACATACAACACACATACACACATATACAGCACTTCTACGTAAATGGATGCAGGTTTTAAAGCCAGGATTGTTACCAAACTAAACTGTATAAGCATGGTATAGTATGACAATAGTGTGCACTGAAAAATTGTCATGTAAATTAACAGTAAAGTACTGGCAGCAAGGTTGCCAGTAGTTCACTGAGAATTTTACAACTCTCCTACTGTAATCTACTTTGCAGTATGTCGCTGTGATACTATTGTGTACTGAATTACAATCCATTGCTGTATTTTCTTGATTTCACAGTGGACCACCAGCAGCACTGTTTCCAGTACATTACTGATTTTTCTACAGTCTTTCTTTAATAGTATCGCAACAAAGTAGCCAGTGCAATATTTTTTGACGTCTACAATGAAATTTCACCAAAATCACCATATACCATGTAGTCATATTTGTAACTAGAGCATATTTCTGTCTTGGCTCTGGCTTAAGTGGAGGTACAGGAAATATATTAGGGTGTAGAATCCACCCTAATATATTAAATCTTAATTCAGTTTAAACTGAATTAAGATTTAAGATTTCTTTTGAAGTATTTAAACCTACATATAAACCCAAAGTGCTTATATTAAAACAAATGGGTAACACTGTCAACTGAAGTCTATAATATGAGCATGCTTGAATTGAATAAGTTCCCGGGAGCTTTGTTGAAAGGAGCAGTAGGGTCGGGTTTTATTTTGAAGGTTGTTACCGGAAAGGATGTACAGCAGGCTGCGTAAATGACGGCCGGTCAGGAGGAGCGGGGCTCTGCGGCTCCGTGGCTCCGTTTTCCCCGACCCACACGGAGGGAAGGAGGTCCTCACCGCCCTGCCGGGACTCTGTTTCATCTCAAGCCGCCGAGCCGCTCCCGCGTTTGGTTTTCTCTATAATATATAACATATTCTCTCTGTGGAGGCAGGCGGAGGGGAATGAGCAGCGGGAAAAACCTACCGTGACTTTTCCGGAGGAGAAAGTGGCCCCCGGTGCCAACAGGGCAGAGAGTCGCTGCTGCTGCTGCTGGAAGAGCTCGGCGCCAAGGTAAACGGCCCCCCAGCCCCGCGCTGCGATGTCCGAGCCAGTTACCAATGTGACACTGCAACACTCCGTATCTGATGTTCAGCTACTTTCAGAAATGTCCTGTCTGTTGTGGGCATCGATGGTTTTCTATGGGTCCCGGAAATAAGTTAATAGTGACCACAGAGTAGTTTGAATACATCTTTTCTTTTTTTTTTAAATTATAGAGCAGTAAAGACTGAGAAGGGGCTTGTTACAAATGTGTGTGTGTGTGTGTGTGTGTGTGTGTGTGTGTGTGTGTTACATTGCTATTGATGCTATGATGATGCTATTCATCCGTTCATCTGGTAACAAGCAACAAGCTGCTGTTGCATCACCTCCTGGTTAATGTGGATTGTCATATGACAGGGCCTCAACAAGTGATCTCACATGATCTATTTGAATTACTCAGGGATCACTTCATGCCCAAGCCCAGAGGGAGAGAGGTGAGGCCAGTCCTCAAGTGCCGAAAAGGTCACGGGTCAGTGGATAGAGTCTTTTGCAGCAGAGGGGTGGATGAGTGCTGAGCAGGACTTGAGATTGGGGATGGGATGTACAACAAAGACTTCAGGGTAAATTCAGCGGCTCTGTGAGGAAACGTACAGAGCCTCCTGCATGTTGCTGCTCAGGCAGTGCATGACTGACAGGCCGCACAGGATCCATTGATTGGATCAAGCCGCGACTCCCCACCACCTCTCATTTCATCTGAGAGGAGAGCAGGAGGATGAAGGCCTCATAAATACAGCTGACTCCATACCGGAGCTGGAGAGCCCAGGCACCAGTTTAATCAGTGAAATGGAGGCAGGAACGGCTGGAGGACAGACAGCAAGGAGGGGAGGAGGGAGGATGGCTAATTGAGGAGGAGGGTAAATGTAGGACAGTGGGGGAGTGGGTGGGTTGAGGGGCGGTAGCAGAGCCAGTAGCCACCAGGTGAATGGATGTGACCTCAAGCCCCCAGGGAACAGCTGCTGCTGCTGCTGCTGCTGCTGCTGCTACCGCGGCCGGGGCTCCCACCTGATTTACGAGGCCACTTACTGCACACACGGGGCCACACCCAGGCCTCTCTTCTGCACATGTGATGTTTGTGTGTGTGCTTGTTTCCTTTTTGTGACTGATACACACACCTTATGCGTGAACTTGCCCCCTTGAGGCTGAGGTGATGAATGTGTGTGTGCGCACGCTGTTGTGTTCCTATGGGACAGAAGTGATGTATGTGTATGATTACCCTCTGCCACACATGCTCGGTGCTGGAGGGGGGATCTCAGTCTCAGAGGCATAAAGTGGTACAAATAATCGCCTGTTACAGCTATTTACCTCCCCTCCACACACACACACACACTCACACACACACACACACACACACACACACACACACACACACACACACACACGCTTGTCCTGCAAGTTTGAGAACTGATGATCCCAGAAGAGCAGTTATCTGTGATTTGTTATGCAGTAAATCACGTGTCTGACCATTAAGCACAAACCTCAGCAGTCTTTCCTACATTCTGAAGTTTTCTCAAACCACATGGTGATTAAGAGTCTACTTAGTTTAGAACAGCAAACTTAAGACTAAACTATTTTCTGTGCAGCCCAATAACTTCCTTTACTGCTTCTCTTCTGTTCCATACTCCTGAATTCAATATTTGGCCCAGATTGGTCTATTTTTGCAGCTACATTACGGGGCGGGTCGTGCTCTTGGTTTTGGTTTGTGACCGACCTTGAGCCAAAACTTTCGCCCCACCACCCTCCACTTCTTCCTATATGCCTCCTTTCTCTCTGCATTTAGCGCAAATGCACTTCTGGGCTTTTTTTTTTTAAGAGGGCTTCCTGCTTCTAAAAACAGCTTCTTAAACACCAGGGAAGGAATGGTATGGTTGAATCTGACCTCTGCTTGCCGAGCTTTGCTGAGAAAATGAAACCAAGCGTGTCATATTGGTAGTAAATAGTAGCCGACTTTTGTGGGCGAGTTCCGTCACAATATGTTTATTATTGTGACAGTGTGAGGGTTTTAACTGCGAGGGCTTGTGACTCAGAAAAGAAATGTTTATGTGCCTTTCGCTCACAGTTTGTGTTTAGAAATGTGGCTTTATTTAACATGAACAGTGGCTTGTCTTTCACCATCACTTGCACTAACAGAGCTGTAATCAAAGAAATGGTCGTTGTACTTGGGGCTTGGTATCAAACCACAAAAGTTTCTTTTATTTTTCCCTTCATGAGATGGGAGCCAGGGAGGCAATTTAGCTGTTTTATAAGTAGAACTTCTTTATTATATCCACTGTATGTGACCCCCTCAGTAATCTAGAAGCAACAGTTCATAAAGTTTTTCGAACTGGTCTTGTGGTCAAACCTTTGATCTGTGACTGAGCGTCGATCACCTCTCAGGCACCTCCCTTCAGTGGCCTACATGCATGAACACATAGAACCAATACAATGCAAACACTGTTCTATGTCCCTGTGAATGTGGTCTGTTGGACGTCTCTGGGGTGTTAAGTGAGTCACCGGCAGGCTCAGAGTTCAGAGACAGAAAGAGCTGCAGGACTTTCTTCTCTGAGTAGCGTAGGACAATCTTATATTTGCAGATGTGAATATCTTTTTTCAATCCAATGCAAGAATCCTTCTCAGAAAGAGATAATTTCGTAAAGATGATTATGTTCATCCTTTTACTCTAAATAGACAGATACCTGGACAATCCATAGATGTTGGACATTTCATGCTACAAAGAGTTAACACTATCCCACTGTTCACGGTGAAGCTAAAAAAATCCTTTTGGAACAGCAGGGGAGCAGTGTTGGGGGGTAAGAGTATGCTATTTGCTTTTTTCTGTTACAAGTGGTGTGGAATTATAATTTGATTAATTTGACTGGACAATTTTTCAGTTTGATGGAGGGTTGGTATCAGTTTGGCGTCTCCTGTCTGGGATGTGTTTGAGGTGCAGGGCAGACGTTCGCCTCCACCAAAATAGGACGAATGCTACTCCAGGTAATCCCAAAATTGTCTCGATTGAATTTTGTGTTCTTGTCTGACTGATGTCTGGAGTCACTCCCGTGTTTCCGACTTGGAGGGCGTGTAACCGCGTTTCTTAGGATTTTTTGGGGGATCTGTGTGCAGTCACGGAGGCTAAGCAGCCTGTAAATCCCTCCAAACTGAGTGGCTGCCTGCTTGTTAAACTGCAGTGTCTTGTTTTCTTTTTCTACAGGTGTTAAATACAAAAACGCGAAGTGTTGGTGTGCAGGATTTGGAGGTGTTTAAAGGCACTTATGAGGTGCTGACAGCTGGGTAATAAAAGTTAGCAAGCAACATATTCCTTCTGTTGCTTAGTTATTATTAAAGTAATGACTTCAGTGAGTGAACGAGCGAGTAATTGATTCTACTTTGATGTGACTTGCTCAACTGCAGTAGTAGTTTGTTGCTCTCCTCACTGATAAGACTTCACACCAACTTCTTAAGAAAGCACCATAAAGAGAGGCGGACTAACAGGGCAGATCACTAGCTTCATTTCTAATTCAGTCATTTATATTCAACGCCAGCTGTACACTTCAAGGACATCAAGCTTAAAAGCTGGATAACAGGGAGGATTCTCTATAGTAGAAGCCTTTTACTGAGAGTCTATTGTTGGGATGAAGCAGTACAGCAGAGCTCGAGCACAGCTTTAGAACACGGTGTTGAGTCTTTGGGCTCTGAAGAAGAAGGCCCCGAGAATTAAACATGACAGATATTCCTGTAGCGCTCCCAAGAGGAAATGCATGTAGCCGTGGAGAGCTCGCTGTTTAGCTCTGCAGTTTTCACTCTCCCATGGTAGCGGAAATGGAGGCCCTCCAGTTCAAGTGTCAAGTCTGGGGCCTAATGAAAGACATCTGAGTGTCTTTAATGTGCCCGTTTTTCGAGCGTTAGGGCCTCAGCAGAAATAAGCAGAGGTGTCCACAGCTGGCCTGCTGCAGATTTCAAATCCGATTAGGACCAAACTTCGACACATCTGTCTGCGTCGTGAAAGCCGGACCGCCTGGGATTTAATCTACTACCTTTTACTGTCTTTATGATGTGCAGCCTTAGTTTCCTCGCTTGTATAATTTGTGCAGCTGGTTTTTCTTGACTTCGCCTTTGAGCAAGACATTTGTACTTATATGAGTGAAATATCTCAACAACTACTGGCTGGATTACCATGACGTTTGCTGTCAGTGGTTCTCTCCTCACGATAACTTGGTGTTTTGAAATGTCTTTGTAGTGCTAATTGGTAAGTGTTAGCATGCTCAAGGTAAACAACAACCTGCTAAACAGAAGCTGCTAGCACGGCTGAAGACAATTGGACCGCTGGACAGCTGACTCAACTACTTTGTTTCCCAGTAGCAGACAGACTGTTGGGACCATTAGGTTAAGTTCATTAATCACTTCACAGCTGTAAATATTTGTCTGAGACATGGCTGCTGTCATATATCTAAATTCTCCTGCTTGCTGTGTCTCGCTGCCACACAGATACTGCTCTGATTTTTCTAAATCCTCCCAGAGAATTAATATCTGTGACAGCCGCTCATTAATTTCCATTGAGGTCCTTTGGCTGTGCAGTTAGCATTGTCTGAAGCAGTTTCCAGGCTTGTTTGGCTGTTCCCAGAGCTGAGATTACAGTGATGGCCTGGTTTAGGTTTAGAAATCAGACACGCTTGATTCACAAGGACAATATGCTGCCGTTTTGGCAGCTTGCAACATTTTCAACTCTCTGTAACAAGGCAGTCTGGTCCCCTCTCTCTGTCTCTCCTCACTCTGTGTTTCCTTCCTTTTTCAATTGAATGCCAACTGTGTCATCCTTACGGCATCAGAAAGAAGATGTGGCAGAATTCCAGGCACCATGATACAGGCTTCCTGTGTGATTCAGTTGAGCTTCCTGTGTTTCGGCAAAGGAAAGGGCCAATTCAGCAAAGACGGGGAGTTTGGGGAGGCTTACTGTACAGCAGATCCCAGCTCCACAGTCTGAGCCCAGGGCTCACACTGTCACAGCCAGGCAACCCCACAAGAGCCTCAAGACCAGCCTACATTTTATCCTGGTGGTTGGTGGTGGGAATCAGATGCTCTGCCCTTCTCTAGATCTGCTTTTAGAAGAACACCATAAACGGTGAAACAGATGGCCCTTTAAAAAATGTCTGATTTTACAGATGTCTGAGCAGAGCAACAGCAGTGCACACATTCTTCCGTCAACAGTGAATTGAAGGTAAATGTCATTAATTATATTTTTCGTACAAGGTTGGTCATATTAGACATGACGTGTGTCTGTTTGGGGTTGAGGCAGGTTGGTGATTTTGTGTCCACCTTTTGGAGTGATTGCAGAGGCCAGGTGGGGAAGACGAGTCAGAAATAACTTGTTAGCACAGCACAGCTATTTTTAACACAGACATGGAGCTATGAATAATGATGTGGTGTTGGCCATCCCCCCAAAGGTTTTGCCTGAATTGTTTCTACTGGAGTGGACTCGGAGGACAAGATGAACACTATTCAATACAAATGTATTTTAGGTGCAAAACAGGAACGAAAACAGCTTAAGTGTTATTGATTTTTCTGAGTGGAAACGTTGGAAAGTCCTTCCAAGGCAACATCCCTCCAGAAGTGTATCTTTAGCCTCTGTCACACAAGGGGAATGTTGGCAGGCTTCACACCGACATATGTGGCTAAGTGTTTTGTGTGAAAAGTAGTGCAGCATATTCAAGACCAGCAGCAGGCCTTCTGCTGAACCACTGCTAAAACCACTGTTTTCCACTGTCTCAGATTGTATAAAGGTCGATGTCCATGTGGTCTTTGATTGTTGAGCTGGTTTAGGTTCTGTATTAATACTGTGAAATGATCCAAGTGCTCGGTCCACAGAGAAATGCACATAGCCTCTATATTCAGAAACTGAACCTTAAAATGAGCCATCAGGACTTCTGTAACTTTGTGATGTCACAGCAAAGCAGTCACCTCCCTCAGCCCATCCCACCTGGATTCATTGTCCAGCCTTGCAGGATTTAATCTCTCTGAGCCTCTCTTCTGATTGGCTAAGTGATTAAATAAATATACAGCAGATTTCAGGTAAACTTTGATACTTTCACATTATTAATAGAACCTAGACCCGATTTATAATAAAACAAGACATGGAAATCTTACTTTTTACAATATGGGACCTTTAACGTGTCATTATTGCCAAATAATCTACATAGTATTTGCAGCAGAGTCACTTACTGTCTGCAATGCCTCATTCAGTGCGTGATTTCAAGGGCCAGTTCATGGGGTCAGTTCTGAATCCTTTCCCAGCCAATGTCAGAAACACCTACTTGTGTGTGTATTTCTAAAAATAAAGAATAGCAGACTGTATCAGATGTGATGGAAACTCATGGCATTGCTACCTCAATAGATTCCACTTCATCTCTCAGTGTTCAACACTGGGTTTCTTCTCTCTGACAAAGCTTCATCCTTTGAGGAATAGTTTGACTGCTGGAATGCTCATGTTATATGGAAACTGTGATGACATTTCTAGTAAACTAGGCCTTTATCCCTGTCATTTTGAGTATTTTTCCTCTTATTTTTCTTCTGTGGAGGATCACATTGGAAACCTCATCAGATTCCTTGCCCATATCAGTATCCTAGAAGCAAAATACCAAAAGATTAAAGACATCAGTTCTGTCATTAACATTATTTATCACAAAGTAGCTCTTTTGGAAAGGAGAGGACAGTGAGTGGGAACACTTTAAAGATCAGACCCTCTGTCATGGTCTCAGAGGGCAGCCTGATTCATTGCTTTTGTCTCCAATGAGAGGGTCCTCTGGATGGTGGTAGGAGGTGGGGGTGGGGGTGGACAGAGACACAAACAGACACTGTTTGGTATTCTCCTTCTATTCTGCAGGGCGGCTTGTACGTCTCAGAACCCAGACATGTTCTCGCTCTGCACTGTTTGAAGGGAATGTGAAGTCAAGGGGCTGCTGGTTTGGCTCGGCTCACTGTGGAGGGAGTGAACCGAGTGATTGTGTGGGAGGTATGAGGGGGGGAGGAAGACGAGAGAGGGATGGAAGTATAGGATGCCACTGGAGTGACTGAATGCATCTGTGAATGAATTATTAATTAAACTCAAGACCACCAACACCGATAAAGTCTCAAATACTACAGCTATGCAGACCTGTTCATTTTCACTTACACATCTTCACTTTGTCACTAAATTAACTCATAAATATTCTGCTGACATCAAAAAGGTTTTAACAGCCAGATAAATGCTGAACAAATGGAGGGTGGGGGATTAGGAGAGACTAAAGGGCTAACTCAGCAGAAGCAAGAAATTCTGTAAGATCCATTCTTTGGACTTGCGGCAGCTCTTTTCCCTTCGACTTCTGCACCACCCTTTCCTGTTTTTCCATTTTTTTTTTTTTCCATTCCTTCCTTTCGTGGCCAGTGAGGAACAGCCATTCTGAGGGAGGAAGCCCAGGCCTTTTCCACAAAGAGCTCTGTGACTCTGATCCACCACTAGTTCTCTGCTGCTGCAGTGCATGTATGCCTTACTGTTTCCCCTCGCTGCCTCCCTGACTCTGCTGGTCATTATTCATGGTGCTTGCTTACTACTAAGTACTTCCAAGCACTTGCAAATGCGGCTCAATTTGAGGGAAAGTGAATTGCGTGGCTAGTAAATGTCTTTTTTCAAAAATAAAAAAATAAGGCGTTGAACTATTTCAAAAGTTAGGATTCGGATCCACAACCCTCCCCGAAAAAGTGCACATTTGTAGCCCAAGTCATGAATTATCTATAGTCCAGTCTCTATTAAATGTCCATCCATTATCTATACTGCTTATCCTTACATGGTCGCAGGGGGGCTGGTGCCAATCCCAGCTGACATTGGGTGAGGGCAAGGTACACCCTATTGCCAGTCTATCACAGGGACATACAGAGACAAACAACCATTCACACTCACACACACGGCTATGGGCAATTTAGAGTCAACAATTAACCTAACAGGCATGTCTTTGGACTGTTGGAGGAGGCCGGAGAACCCACATGAAAACCACACACTATAGGGCAAATGTTAAAGTGGCCTTTTGTTGTGACTAGCCCAGGTCACACCTGTAAATGAGAAAAAGATTGAGTTGCCATGCAAGGACGCAGCGTCACTATCACTGTTATTACACGACCGATCGTCATCTCCTAAAGGCAGATGTTCCCCTTTAGGATCAGAATTGGTGAATAACAGATTCATAACTTCATTGCAAGTGAACTTTTTTTCTGCTTCCGTTTAGTCGTGCACATTCAGAGCATCTTTCCTCCTCTATCTCCTCGAACACTTTGAACAGGAGCACGGTGTAGTTTACTAGTGGTAGAGATAACAAATGAGATTTCCTGTAATTGGAACTCTTGCCTGTTTTATTCGGTAGTCTTCTTTGTTGCAATTCTGCAACTGTGGCGTAAAAGGTTAACTGTGACGTGAATAGTTGCACCATTTGCACAAACGCCACAGTTTGTGGAAGTGAAAACCTGCTTGATAAAAGACTTGAATGTGGGTTTGTTTAGTTGATTGACTAATCAGTGATTATTTACCCGTCTTGCCAAGAGTTTCAGCCATCATTGCATTTACAACACTGTGCCAATGAGATGGGCCGTCCAGGTCGCAGCTAGCTGGTTAGCATGCTAACTCCAGTAGAAATAGATAGAGACAGCTCTTGGTAAGCGAAGTAATGAAGTTTGATGCTGAACTCACATTTTTTCCAGACAGACAGCTTGTAAACCACTGTTAATGATAACACTGGCTATGTAGCTATGGCAAAATGCACATATAGCCCCTTTAAATACTTAATGAATAGCAACAAATGGAGAAAGGAGTTTGTGAGGAGGCGTTATGAGTGTCCTGACTCGTATTTTTTAAGTTGCAGTAACAGTGTTGCAGGTTACTATCCTGGGTCAGGCAGTGTTCAGACCCTCAGGAATGGCTGAGAGGCTCAGCCCGTTTTAGTCACGCACCACAGTGTCTGCCATGCATCACCTTCTCCTGCCAACTGATAGAGCTCATAAAACACTGGACTGCAGTAGGTCACAGCTCAGGTGTGGGTGACAGGCGGGTAGGCACCGTGGAGGAAAAATTTGCACGCTGGTGTCCGACTGACAGACACAGGAAGAGTGTGGGAGCTGGGAGAATAACCAGCAGCACAGCTTGGTGTCGACCGTAAAACAGGCTGGGATTTATCTTTATTAAAATAGTCAAACTGTTTATAAAAGTTGACTCATTGGAGCAGGCGCTTTTCAAACCTCATATTTCATACTAACTCTATTATTTATAGTGATTTCACTCAGTAATAGGAGATAATGTTTTTTGGCATTATGACGCTTCTTCAAAATGTGGCAATGGTTTCTGAGCATCATGGTTCCTAGAAACTTTCCCACAGAGGGGGAGGGGTGGAGGTGTGTGTTTAAGGCTGTTGTCAGAGGAGTGTTGTAAATCCTGGTCTCAGTACAAATGGAAAAAGTCAAAATATGGCCAATGCCACTTAAAGTCAGCGTACTTAATATGGAGACAGGGTTCAGTAGGTTTAAGCCTTTGCTCACTGTTCTGTTTCACCTTTTACCAGTACATTAAGCAGTGGTGGAGTATTGCGCATATTTCAGCTATTATGATTCAGATTCAGATCTCATTATGTTTCAGTCATGCTGGCTTCTCACTGGGCTTCTTAAGAAGTCATGTCAGCCTTTGGAAACCAGTGTAAATATCCTTTTAAGGAAGAATCTTTATCTGTCATAAACAGCAGGTGGTAAACTGTGGTAATTTTTTTTTTTTCATTGGCCTGGGCACATCTTACATCTGTACTGTACATCTTCACAGCAGGTTTTTGCATACATGTAGCCACGATACTCATCTGAGGTCAAATCTGGTAGAAAGGATGATTTACATATCATGGCATAAACACCCTGCAGGATAAAAAGATATGGCTGATTTATTTATTTTTCTTCCCAAAAGGTCAACTAATAGCTTTACTGTGTTCTGAATATACACTGTACAACGGCTGTAATGTGATATACTGTAATAGACCAGTAAAACATCTGCAAAACATTGCTGCTCCAGCCTGTTGTGGAGGTGGACTCCAGGTTATTTGTAGCCTGTCACCTCCACCTTCCCTCCTATAATGGAAATGTTATTTAACAGTCTTGGTCGTCCACAGTCATCTCCTTGGTCTTTAAGAGCCACAAAAGAGTCCTCAATGTGTCTGTCCTCTGCCTTCTGTCCACTGCTAACACACAACTACAGTCAGCTGGAAACTCAGAGTCGAACTGAAATATTTTTGGTCATATACTTTAGTTATTTACTGACAGCTGAATTGTCTAATCTAATCTATCTAGTTAATGATGAAAATAATGAATTATAGACCCAGATCATAGTTCTTGAACAACTGCTCCATGGATCTCTGTTTTAAAGCCAAGAGAAGCTGCATCTGACTGGTACATTTCACTGTGTGTGAACACAGACAAATATGAATGCTGCACATCTGCAGGAGGCTGAAAAACATTCGTTTAGATCATGTGTCTAAAAACATATCAAATTGAAGCAAGTCATCTATAAAATTCTTTTGACCTTAGTTTGATTTTTCACATCACATCAGCTCTGTTTCTTCATCCATATTCTGCCTTATTATTTCTAAAACGATTCAGAAATAAAAATAAATCTGTGTTATTGTGTCTGTGTTTACCAAAACCATGTTCTGAGTTTCAGAGGGGCTCTTAAGGGCAATTTAACATCCTGGTCCTCTTTCTTTCTTGGCCTGTCCTCATCTCTATATTTTACTGTGGTGTTTCTTTTTAAGTGAGCATTCCTCTTTGCAGCTGCTAAGCTTCACGGTATAAAGACAACATGGCTGTTTTTCTAACTTGACACCTCACAGGACATTTATGGACGTAGTTTGCATTTGAATGATTCCTTGGAACTTGAAAATGGAGCTGAAGTCGAAACCTCAGCTAAGAATGAAAGGAAAATATCCAAGTGTGTGGTTTTGTTATAAGAGGAATGTGAACCCAAATTCCTTCATTTCAAGCTTCGTGTCCACTTAAAACGCTTCCATGCATCTACTGTGCTTTATCGCAAACTCGTCCAATATTCATAGCTCTCTCACACAGATCAAATACAGTTTTTGGTAATGGTGATGTGGCAGAGCGAGGGTAGCACACACACAGCATGTAAAGCAGCAGAGATTCAAGCCAGCTGATCTAATCTGGGTGGCTGTAGACAGGCTGTCTACCCCTCTGTGTCTATATAAACGGACATCACACACACACACACACACACACACACACACACACACAGCCACTCAGGAATGCATCACTCAACACCACGCACACTGAACGTCAGAGCTTCCTTTACCACAGTGTAAGGGAATGCAGACTTGTAATGCAGCCTCTGCGAATAGCCACAGCCACTGGTCTAAAAAAGTAAAAACAGAAAAAAAGGTTTTGTCACTTTATCACTGTCTGGTTTTAATTTGAACCTCGTGCTCTCATATCCAGTGTGGCATTAGCTACTGTGGAGATTCTTTAAGAAAAGACTCCCATGACTCCCATTATTCACAGATACTGAGCCATATTTTAATTTAGATTCAGCAAATGTTGATCCCTCACAGGCCGGTACACCTTTATAACATCAGGTCATGAATGTGATGTCTCTCTGTAGGAGCCTCCCCAGCTGTTGATCATTACAGATGTCAATAAGAGGTGGTGAGAATCCCATGAGAGCGTTAGTGCTAACTAAATTTTTAAAGACGGCAGCATTCATAAGGAATTTATCTTTTTTTTTTTTTTTTTTTTACCCATGCCAGTATCAAGGGATTGCATTGTCAGTTGTTTGGTTGGCCTTTGGTCGACTGAAATGTCCCTGACACTTATTCCATAAAATGAAATAGATTGATATTTTATCCTCTGTGAGAGTCATGATCCCCAGAGGGACTAACCTGTGCTGTCCTAACTGTCTCCCACCGTGAGAGGTTTTAAGTGGGTTTAATTTGGCAGCATGCGTGTCAAGGTTTTGAAGTTGATCCCACAACTTTATCTGTAGCGCTAACTAAAAACTAAACTATAGGTTTATCCTTTAAATTTGTTCCCCAAACAATAGTGGTGATCCCCAGACTACTCGACCATCACTCGCACCATCATCAGCTCACACCAGCTTCATTTGTAATTTTTGTGGAACGTGACAGCTAAGATGGCTGATAAAATATTAGCTCAGTCAATATTATTCAGTCAGGATAAACTTATACGAGAAACAGAAGAGTATGAGAGATTTAAGTAAAATTAAATTTATTGTGAGCAAAAGAAAAAGACTTTGGCGCTTAGACCCTGGCAGGAAGTGGTTCAGCAGGGAGGCGGTCCATAGGTTTAAAGTCCTTCAGATTGGAGGAATCATCCCCAGGAGCTAAGACCCTGGTGGTGGCGATCAGGAATGGAGCTTGACGACGGGATGTCTTGATGAAAGGGAAATCTCTGATCGGATTGGTTTGGATGGAGATGGTCTGCTAAACATAAGCATGTTAGCATCACCCATGTAGTCATGTTAGTGAGCTTCAGCTCAAAGCACTACTGTGTCCCAGAGCTGCTAGCATGAATGTACATCCTTCACAAAGCAGCCGCTGAGTACAGAGAAATCTCTTCAGTCCCCTTATCATTAGTAAGTGATGAGCCTTGCATTAGGACACGTATTGATATGGCTCACCAAAGAGCCTGTGCACAGACAAAGGATCAATATACACAAAAGGAGACGGGCTGACTCTGGGGAGTCAGTGCTATTTACTGCGAAAGGGATTGTGGGAAGACGGAGCCTGCAGTCCAGGCCAGGGGCAAGTGGATGCGACCATGTGTGTGTCTGTGTGTGAGTGTGCGTGCATGCATAAATGTTTGCGTGTGACAGTGGTCTGAATTGAATTAGCTCACTGAGAATAGCCAAGCCCCTACCAGTGGATAATTTATTGCCTGTAATTATAACCACGCTGTTTTACAGATGCGATCTTTCATCTCCCTCAGACTGTCTCACGCTCCTCTGGACCCTTTTGTCCAGGAAGTTATGAATCAAAGCACCGATACGGAGCATGCCAGCTATTATTGTTAACACAGAGACAGGCGCGTATTGTTTTTCAAAACAACACTGGCTCAACATGTTAACGTCACCTTTACTTGTGTGTGTTTTCAGATGGACCTGAGGCTGCTCTTGATATCCACATTGTTAGGAGTCTTTTGTTATAGTAATGCTCAGAAAGGTAAGAGTTCTCACTTTGCTCAAGGAGCTCTTTGTAAGTTTTGCTACTCTTGCATTAGCAACTGTTTACCTACCAGTCTTTCCAAGAGTCTCAACCATTGTTGCTTTTGTAAAGCAAGAGGTTATGGTACGCAGCACTAGTTCTTCAGGGCAGACTGGAGTGACTCGGTATCGGAAAGAGATGAGACAGTCCTACCAGAACAAAAGTCTTAGAAATAGATGCAAAACAAAACAGTTGCTTTTCACCTCTGGAGACAGATGTTGGTGAGTAAACCCACAACCTTTGTTCTAGACTGGTCAGTAAACAACTCTTAATCCTAACGCTAGCTATGTATGCCATAGCAAAACTTACAACTAGTTCCTTTTAAACAGTATTGCCTTGCATATTGCAGTAACATTGTTCTTCTGTCACACGGTGTCATTTGGCTGATGTCAGGCTGCGTACTGAACATATGGTTTAAAATGATGACTCCCTCCCTGGAGGAGAGGCTGGCTGCTTTAGCCTAATGAGGTCCTTGATTGGGGCCAGTGGAGCTCCACCTCAGCATCACGGAGCATCGAGGATAATGGAAAAGACAGAATAGTCTGTCTCCATCTCCAATTACCAAAAAGCCACGTGGCGTTCCACATGAACTGATGTGTAAACACGTGGGGCTTAACAGGCTGCTTACTTTGCAGAGACTGCACCATACCACTGCTCATTCTGACTCTGCCTCCTCTACTCTCTTTGTTTTCCATCCAGAGGGGAACGAGTGCATCAATGCCAACGCCAAATTCTGCGGGGAGTGCATCCAAGCGGGAGCCAAATGTGGCTGGTGTAAAGACCCAGTGCGTGAATCAAAGCTGTCAGCTATACTCACTGCTGAGAAAAGTAGTTTGATGATGCCATTAGGAGCAAAGTGATCGTAAGCAAATAGTGTAGCTGTAGAATTATTGATGGATCTGTCTGTTATTTTTCCTATTTTTACTGATTCATTGTGGAGCCAAGGATCAGAGAAAAATAAAAAACCACCATCGCAACTCCCCCAAGGTGAAGATGACCTCTTCAATCTTGTCTCAACAATCATCCAAATTTGAAAAGTATTCAAATTCCAATAACACAAAACTGAGAGCTTTTTGAAATAATTTTTTGTATATTTGCTTTAAACATGACGTAGTGCTTAACCGGTAAACAAAAATCATGGCCAATTATTTTGCCGAGAACAGAGTAATTAACAAATTGGTTCAGAACTATCCTGCTATGATGAAATGATATGCTCTCGATATGTCAGGTCCAGTCTGAACTTTAAGAGATACTCCGTGAATTTATTTAGCTTTTTGTATTTTGTTGTCATAAGGTACAAAATTAGGACTGAAATATCTTTACGCCTAGAAAAGATGAATTGAGAAAAAAAAAAAAAACACTAGAAAAAAAACACTAGATCCTAAATTTCCCCATAATAACAATAGTGTTTAGTCCCCAGTGCCACCAGTTTGTAACACAGGCTTGATCTTAGCTTGATTAGCTTGATTGCTTAGCAGCAGTCGGAGTATTAATATTTAATACTTATTACTACTTATACCAAACCAGAAGGATTCACCCTTTACTTCTTCATGTGCTGCTGCTCTTAGAACTTCCTGAAACAGGGGGAAACTGTGTCGACCCGCTGTGACGAGCTGCAGTCTCTGATTAAAAGGGGCTGCCATGAAGCGATGATTGAGAACCCACATGGACAGCAGAGGATCCTCAAGAACAAAGCGGTGACAAATCGCAGAAAGGCAGCAGGGAAACTAAAGCCAGAGGACATCACTCAAATCCAACCCCAGAAACTCAACCTCACCCTCCGCTCCGGTGAGAAGCCGGAGAAGAATTTCCCTCAAGTCATTCTCATTTTCATCTGGTTTTGACCAATTATTTAACACTATGTTTCTAATTATGGCCCCTTCATGTAGGTGAGCCCCAGTCTTTTGAGCTGAAGTTCAAACGAGCGGAGGATTACCCCATCGACCTGTACTACTTGATGGACCTGTCCTACTCCATGAAGGATGATCTGGAGAACGTCAAGAACCTGGGAACCAGCCTGATGCTGGAGATGTCAAAAATCACCTCTGACTTCAGGATAGGTTAGGATTTTCATCAGGCTTGCTCAAGCAAGCTAGATTTATTTCTAAAATTGTTTTCTAAATTGTTTTTATAAAGTGCTGTGCAATAACAACTGAAAAAATAGAAATAGGACAGAAAAGGTTAAAATGGAAAATAACGGCCAAGGTCATTAAATTGCACAAAAGGCAAAATGCAGGTTAAAAACTGATTCAATGACTTCAGTCACAGTTCAAGTCACAGTTTTTCAAACCATTTTTGGGGCATTTGCAGTTACCAGTTATGAGAAAAAAGATGCTCCTAATGACTTCAGAGTTTGCCTGAGAATCATCAGGACTTAAGGTTTTTTTTTTTCCAGTCGCAAATTAAGTCAGAATTAGTTGTGTGCACATCCTCGGGAACATGGAAAATGGAAACTGCTAACAGCAAAGTCAGCAAACTTTAAATGACAGCCCTCTGGTAAAAATTAGGGGTTTAAACCTGTTAACGTCTCCATGTGATGTTTTTTTATGAACATTTTATAGCTAAAGCATAACATGAGCGAAATAAAGAGTCAACACCATGACTGTGTATTTCCATCTTGAACTGCAGTTGAACCAGCTACAGTTGCGTCAACAATCAGTAGTAGATAATCTAATCTAATACTTCACCTTTTATGGTGGAAACTAAACAAAATTTAAAAACTTGAACTTTAATGGTGCGTATATACAATGTCTCATCATGTTTCGTAATCGGTGTACAAACAGACAGAAATCTCAAACTGTAAAACATGTGGTGGGGATGGTGTTTTAGAGGTGCAGGTAGGCCGGTGTGGCGTCTGAAGTTGACTGACGGACTATTCTCAGGCGTCCTGTTGTAGGCATTTAGTGCCACACAGGTTTGAGTGACCTTGGTCTGACCTGCACAAACAAACCAAAGAAGTAAACACTTGAGAGTTCATTGACCTGTTCTGAATTCATCCAGTGTCAGCTTTCCCTTACAGCACAGCACTCAAACCAAGCATCCTCTGAAGTGGTTTAAAATAAAACTAGTTACCCCATCTGTCCTTCAAAGGTTTTGGTTCCTTTGTGGAGAAGACGGTCATGCCGTATATCAGCACCACCCCGGCCAAGCTGCTGAACCCATGCACAGGAGACCAGAACTGCACTAGTCCCTTTAGCTACAAGAACGTCCTGAAACTGACCAACGATGGCAAGAAGTTCAACACCCTGGTCGGCCAGCAGCACATCTCTGGAAACCTGGACTCTCCTGAGGGGGGCTTTGATGCAATCATGCAAGTGGCTGTGTGTGGGGTAAGTGCTTGGAGGCATTGTGGGAAATAATTACATAGGTCATTTTCCCACAGCCAAGGCACTTGCTCAGAGGTATGAAGCTGCAATAAATGTGTTAATGCGCTGATGTGTGAAAAGGTATTTTATAAGTCTGTGGTGTTTACAAGGACATTTTCAGATGCAGTGAGAATCAAAAGTTCATGTGTCAGATTCTGAGTTGTTCATAAACCTTCTTCATCTTCGCAGTGCTGATATAAAGTAGGTAGCAAACTTTTTATAATGTGATTGTATGATTCTCGTTGATCAGGACCAGATTGGTTGGAGGAATGTGACTCGTCTCCTGGTCTTCTCCACTGATGCTGGCTTCCACTTTGCTGGAGATGGCAAACTGGGCGGCATCGTGCTGCCTAATGATGGAAAATGTCACTTGGAGAACAATGTCTACACCATGAGCCACTATTATGTAAGTAGTTCAATGTTGATTTTTAAAGGTTTGCCCATTAGCCATATACTGCTGCTTCTGTTGACTGTGTGTTATGCTGTAAACGTAACTTTTCTTTTCTCATGCATCTTCTTTTTAAGGACTATCCCTCCATTGCTCATCTGGTCCAGAAGCTGAGCGACAACAACATCCAGACTATCTTTGCAGTCACTGAGGAGTTTCAGCCTGTTTACCAAGTTAGTATCTGTTCATGGTCCAAAATCCCACTCAGATTTTTTTTTTATCCCATTATGTTTTTTGAGCAGACTCTTCCTCATTCCTTCTTTATGCATGTGTGCTTTTTTGGCCAGTTCAACCCAGCTCCATGAGTCCGATCAGGACTTTCATTATGTCTGCACACTGTAGCCTCAATATGCTTCTATAATATGTAACTAAGACCTAAAGTCAGGTGATGTAGTCATGTTTTGCAGCTGTAAACAGTCTGTAAACGTTAACTGAAATGTATTCTTGGTCCTGAGGTATTGCTAATGGAGATTCCATAGATCATAAGATTAACAGAGTTTTGATCAAGCTTTCTAATGTCTCCCTTTTCCCCCAGGAACTGAAAAATCTGATACCAAAGTCTGCAGTGGGCACTCTGTCTGCCAACTCAAGCAATGTTATCAACCTTATTATCGACGCTTACAATGTAAGTACACTGTTGGGATCGTAGACTAACTGAAAAAACCTGGCTATCAATAACTCACACGTACCATATTCACTCAGTATTCTGAATGAGTTGGGGCAGTCAAAGGTTTTTCCAAAAACATATTCTCATTTAACCCTTTGTTAATCCTTTGTGTAGCACAAGCTGTCAAAACAAAGCTACCACATGACATTCCAGTGCAGGAAATAAGAACATTCTTGTTGTAATTTTGCTTTGGCAGTCGCTCTCATCTGAGGTTATTCTGGAGAACAGCAAGCTCCCCGAGGGAGTGACCATAGCATACACATCCCGCTGTAAGAACGGAGTAATTAGTGAAGGCGAAAATGGACGGAAGTGCTCCAATATCTCCATTGGAGATGAGGTGAGGATTGAAAAACGCTAATAATTAGCCTGTTAACTGTCAAATTTAGCTAATAGAGCAATTAAATAAACTCATGCATGGTTAAATACACTCAAAAAGTTTTTGTGAGTTTTATTTAGTCTGGTACAATCACAGGGGTATGATGGCTAATGTTAGTTAATATTAGGTATTATTGTGTAACTGATGGTACTGAGTTAGTTGCTGATTCTTCTGTGTCTTACACTTTCAGACCTCACCACTTTCCTGTAATTGCTCCTTTTTGTCTCTGTCACCATGGCTCAGCAGATGTCACATAGTCTTGCATTAGAATGACATTCATCTTAAAGGTGCTATAGAGGAAGTGCTATCTATGTTTTCGTCTGCTGAAGTTTGCATGTTAACCAGCTAACACTCTTGTCCTTTAAATGCAATGGTGGTTGAAGCTGTTGGCAAGCGACCATAACCACCGCCACGTTCACTGACAGAGAAAGCTTACATATACTGTAGCACATATGAGAACAACTCCTTTGTTGTGAAATGTCCACACACATGCTACAACCTCCCTCTTTGGCCCACTAAGTCAGTTTTTCTTTACAGGTCTTTTTCACCATCAGTGTGACATCTAAGGGCTGTCCGAAAAACATGAAAAAGGACAATCCTGAGACCATTAAGATAAAGCCCCTGGGATTCACAGAGGAAGTGGAGATTACCCTCCATTTCATCTGTGAATGTGAATGCCACAAGGAGGGCGTCAACAACAGTCAACTCTGCCACTTTGGTAATGGGACGTATGAGTGTGGAGCCTGCAAGTAAGTCTGCGAGCTTGTCCACTATCTAACATCTAACAGATAAAAGCCTTCAGTCTTCCGATTTCTGCTTTGATGTAAAGAAATGCTTCGGTATCAGAACCTTTCCCTTCATCTCAGGTGTAATGAAGGACGTGTGGGCAGACAGTGTGAATGCAGCAGCAACGACGTGGCTACAGAGGACATGGACCGAACCTGCCGTAAAGACAACGGCACTGACATCTGCAGCAGCAGCGGGGACTGTGTGTGTGGCACATGTGAGTGTAAGAAGAGAGACAACCCAGAGGAGAGGTACAGTGGCCAGTACTGTGAATGTGACAACTTCAACTGTGACCGAGCTGGAAACAAACTGTGTGGAGGTGAGTACGTCAGCACTACAGAGATCATCTCTCTATGAATTGTCGATCATGTAGGCTTTACTTAGTCAACATAAAGGCTGTTTAATGCCGCTAGTATGATGTTTAGAAAAAGAAAAGAGCCATTAAAGCTTTTCTCTTTTTTTCCTCAGGGCATGGACGTTGTGAGTGCAGAGTGTGTGTCTGTGACCCCATGTGGACCGGAAGTGCCTGCGATTGTTCTCTGGACAATAGCACATGTTTGGCGAGCAACAAGCAGATCTGTAACGGCAGAGGAACCTGTGAATGTGGCTTCTGTAAGTGCACTGACCCCAAATTCCAGGGTCCCACTTGTGAAACCTGCCCTACATGTCCAGGAGTCTGTACTGAACACAAGTAAGTCTGAAATGATGATACGTCAGTGTACAGATACTTACTCTTGGTGTATTATTGAATTTTAAAGATATTTTTAAGAGTTAAATTAGTCAAATTTGTGTTTGTATTTGTGTTTCCCTGAACGATGATTCTTCCTGAGACGAGGGATATTTTCCAGTATTTGTATGTAGGTTTGTTGCTGGGACACAATACCAGTAATAAACCTACACATGACTCCCAGTTCACAGATACCCGCTCAGTTTGGCTCATTGGGATTGCTGGAGCCTCATGTTCGCCTTGGCTGAACTTTCAAATGTATTTTTACATAAGAAGGACTGTGGAGTATGTCTCCATTCTCTCACACTGTAATCATCTCATGATAGTATCACTTCATGGCCTTCAGGAGACCTCAACTCTATCAACATACTCTACATGTGATATTTCAGTGAAAGATAGACCTGTAAAAAAGTTCACAACTATCCTTTAACCTTCATGCAGTTGCTTTCATAGTTTGTATTGGTGGGAATTGTCAAATCTGAGAACAATCTAAATATTTCTGAGAAGATTTCTTCAGTATTAATGAAACAATGACATCTGTCTGTCGGTCCATTGCAAACAGGAACTACTAATAGCTAATTTGGTGTATTTCTACTGAATGACTAAAGTTCTAAAAAACTTGTAGCCCACATGGTAACATGATCCAGTGCAACACGAGAAACAACATGAGGAGATGGGGGGACGCAGTCATCTTGTTTTGGCTGTGACTGAGCCCACAGTGACAGACTTGTGCTCGTTTAGCTTAGCTTTTTTAAATATCATGGTTCGGTACCTTTCACCTCGGTCGTCTTGGAATGAGAGCCAAAATTGTACAGACCTAGGTAAATAAAACAAATAGTTTGACACACTGAGACGTAAGTGAGAATGTTTTTTTGTCTGACCTTTTACAGCAGCAGAGATGTCAGTGCTCATTAGTAACAATACCGCTGTGTTCCCTGCAGAGAGTGTGTCCAGTGCCGGGCGTTTGACACAGGAGAGAAGAAGGACACGTGTGAGCGAGATTGCAGCTACTTCAAAATGATTAAAGTGAAGGACAGAGACAAGCTGCCCCAGCCCAACGACGCCTCTTACCCTGTCATGCACTGCAAGGAGAGGGACGCCAATGACTGCTGGTTCTACTACACCTACGCTGTCAATAACAACACGGAGAAGGTGGCACATGTGGTCGACATGCTGGGTAAGCAGAGATCTGGGCCAACATGAACCAGGGTGTGGAAGGTTCCTGTTACAGAGCAAGCTAATTACAGGGGTTGTGGCAACTGGGTTGCAAGAATAGGTCGTTTGTTGATTCATTTGCGGCCGTGTGATGCTATGTTTTTTTCCACGGTTTTGTTTTTTATTTTAAGCTGCCTCAAACACTATGCTGCACTGTGTTGTGTTTCAGACTGCCCCGCCGGTCCTGACATCATCCCAATCGTAGCAGGTGTGGTAGCCGGCATCGTCCTGATTGGCCTAGCCCTGCTGCTCATCTGGAAGCTGCTGATGATCATTCATGACAGGAGAGAGTTCGCCAAGTTTGAGAAGGAGAAGATGAACGCCAAATGGGATACGGTGAGTCCTCTGAACTGTAACCAGCTCTGTGATAGATGAGTCTGATGAATATTTATTTTTTTTATTTTTGGCTGAGGTTTCTTTGAGTAGTCTCAGTGTGGAAAACAGGTGTTGTTTGGCTGCAGAGCCAGTGACTGTCATTGAGTCTGCGAAGATCAGTTGTTGTTCTTAGCAGCAGATGACATTCACAGACTTGTTGGTTTTATTACAAACCGTCTTGCTTCGCATTCTCTACAGTCTGACAGCTGCAGAAACAGTATGAATCTGCTGTTTTTGAATGGCGCTCAAAATAAAAGGGAAAAATGTCAAACTGTGGACTTTTTTGGGAATGTTATGCACTCTGAGCAGAGCTGGATTTTTCTAAGGAGTGGCCTCAGCTCCTCCCCTTCATGTTTCCTCCCCTCTGTAGCATCACCAGCCAAAATCAATATGACCGACAGCAGGGGTTCAGCATAACAGAACCATGCCTCCACCTAGTGGTGGTACTGTGTCACAACCACAGTGTGTGTGGGTTTGAAGATGCAGACGTTTCTGATCAATGCTGTTAGAGTCTGTCTTATTAACATGGGCAGGGCAGCTTTTGGCTACCCTGTAATTTAGAGAAATAAAAAACTTACACTGACCTGAGTTTTCCGACAAGATAACAAGGCAAAACAACCACAAAGATTTTCAAAGACCCTGCAAGAGCTCCTCCCTGTCTTCTCTTACAGATGTAACCTTACTATCCTCATCTTTGGCCTCAACAGAGAACTTATTTTTAGAAAACTGAAATAAATTAGAAGGTGTCAGAGAATCAAGCAAAGTTGACTCTTAGTTGAACATGGTGAATTTTGGCCAAATGATGAATGGGGATTATGGGGAATATCCTCACAGGAGTGACTTCACAATCTTGTTTATCCCATCAAACAAGGACTAACTTGACAGTTTGACTGTGTACTGCCATGTCAGTCAGTTGTACTTAATTTTTTTAACGACAGTTCCTGTAAGTGGAAAATAGAGTCTGATACAAAAATACAGCAAATATGTGAGTCACACTGTGTTGTTATTTTTACTTATTTCCCTTTATTTGTACAGGAGGATCTTATCCTTTTTAATGGGTTCTTAAAAATCTTTTTTTTTTTTTTTTAACTAAAATGGATGTGAACTAAAAAAGATGTGTCCGATGTAAGGTAGAGATTTCAGTAAGTTTTAGGGTATATCATCCCATGCCTACCATATCCACAGCTCTTCACATGTGCAGCGACAGGAGAGAGAGGAGGAGAGGTCTTGGTTTGTAGGCCAGAGCAATGCCTCATTTATGGTTTGATGTGACACATTTGGAAATTGCACGTCCTGGGATTTGGATATTGCACTTGACCATATTTTGATTTCAATAATATTTAGATTAATTGTTCATTCTTCAACTCATACCACATGTGTAAGTCCATGGAGTTGAAACATATCAGAAATGATAAACCTAATAAATAGATTCAAATCTTTTCTTGGAAGTCTTACACTGTTCATGCCATCTTTTACTCTTCACTCTTTGCTTCTGTTTCTCACATTGTATTCCCTGCACCATTCCCACTTTATTTGTGCTTTATTTCCTATCATACTTACTCTTTTTCTGTGCTGTTGTTCCTTTTCTCTCCTGAACTCCGTTCTGTCCTCGTCGTCTACCTGCAGCAAGAAAACCCTATATACAAGAGTCCTATAAATCAGTTCCAGAACCCAAGCTATGGACATAAAGCCGCTGCCATTTAAGTTTGTATTTCTGTTCCTTTCCACTTGATTTTCCTGCATGGACTGTTTCCATCTGCATTCTCTCATTTTCAGTTTCCACATTTTCCTTGTTTCACCTGACTTTATGGATGGAACAATGAAAAGAATAATATTGCTGCTGTAGTTTGAAAAAAAAATGCATGAGTGAGCACAAAAGTGTTTGAAGATATAAAACTTCTTCTGGCTGTCATTACTAAATCCCTGTCAGGTAAGTCGTATATATTTTAATGAACATGAGTATCTCCTAATATTTGGTGTTTCAGCACAGAGGCATGACTGTGTGCCGAGTGTGATCTAAATGAATGAAAACAAATTACTACAACACATAAAATGCTCTATTATTGTTTGCAATGTTAACCCAGTGTGATTGGTGAGTTTCAGAGAAAATTTGTCATGAAAATTGTCTGTTTGAGTTAAAATAACATGAGTGTAACCGAGCGCTTTGATGTTTGCTTTCTAGGGTGAAAATCCCATCTACAAAAGTGCTGTCACAACTGTTGTCAACCCCAAATATGAAGGAAAATGATGACATCACGGTTTTCAATGAACTCTGCTATCAAGTATTTGACATCTGCAGTATTTAGTTTGTTTGAGTACCGAGGCAAAACTTGTGGTGGAATTCATGTCATTTCTTGTTGTTGCTTTATCAGTATAAATTTGTACCATTCAGCCACTGCATCTCTATTTTTACTAACACTTATGATTTATCTGCATTTGTTTGTATTTTAGATGTACAGTATACAATGTGTGTATATACTTTTCAGTTGCATATCTGCAGAAGTTGATGAAGCGATGGTGTTTTTTCCTGCCACAGGACTGGTATGGGCAGACAATTTAACTTTTTTTTTTTTTTTACAACACAGTGTGAACAATATGAATATACAATATATGTACAAGAATTCCTCAGCTTCTGTCTGTCTCTTTCTCTGTCTGTCCTTCATCTCGTTTGTCTCTGTGCACTGACTTCCTGTATGTTTCTGTGTTCCAGACAGGACCTGAGTTTAATTTGTAAATTGTCAGCCATAGCAACACATTATGTCAATTTGTGTGTGTGTGTGTGTATATATATATATATAGAAAACAACTGCAACGGTAAATATTGAATTACATTTCACATTCAACTTAGATTGGACAATTATATTGAATCACAATAGATTCTGGTGGTGAATAGATGTAAATGTAGTTTGAAACTGCAGCTTAGAAACATCCAATGTTTAAATTTTTATTGCACTCTTACTGAGTACTGTCAAGTATCTTGAAGGATGAAATACACAAGATGAATATTAATAACTATCATTGTTTTTATTGTTGATTTACTGTCACAAAGGGATTCTGTACCACTTTGAAATAATGAAATTGTGGTGATGTTGAACAATCAACTGACTTGTATAGTTACAATACAAGTTGCGATTAACAAATGAAATATTATTGTATTTGCTAACTGCGGTAACCTTATTACTCACTCTCAGGTCCTTTCCTGTTCTCATCAAATACGCCAAAAACATGTTTTCTTGTCAGCTTGTTCGATGACCTGGTGATTTCATTTGTGTGGGTCAGTTTTGTTAGCTACATTTTTTTCTAATTGTAAGAATGAATCCTGAGTATTTTTTTCAGACGTCACATGAATCACCTCTGAAATGCTTTCACACCCAAATGCCTCTGAAGTACAACACAAGCCTTTACAGTATTGTTTTCAAAGTGCCTTTTATTTCAGTACCATGTTCTCTCTCCCTGCTGTTTATGAGTTATTTATTAAATAAAGTAAAAAAAAAAAAAAAAAAAAACAGTGTGTGTCTTTCTGTATCATGGCTGAAATATGACATATAAAATGTATATATAATGTAATTTACTTGGTATTTTCAGGTGCAAATCTCCATTTCAAAGTAACTGTCAGAAAAATGAATAATGACATTGAAAAAATAACAGTGTAGGTGGTGGTGTTGGCTCACTGAACATCTTGTGTGAGTGTGTTGTGACCCTGGCTGACCAGGTCCCGGGTTCAAATCCTTTACCAGCCTGCATTTGTTACAACCCCGCCTCAGGTAACAACAACAACAGGAGACACGCCACAATCAGAATTAATATCTTTATTAAACTAAATTAAGATGCCAAATTAAAACCTTCAGATTATGGGGTGTGGAACTATGTAAAATCACTAGTGTAAAGTAGTAGTGTAACATAAAACAGCAGAGAGAGGCAGAAAGGTTATTAGGCAGACAGGAGTGGACACATTCAGCTACCATCTATCTGCAGAGACTGTTATTTAGAAGCTAAATAACAGGGTTTGATGGATTGGACGGGTGGAGGATTTTTTTCTGTACATGAAGAGACATTCAAATACATAGTTTCTCACATTGTCAGTCTTGCACCGGTTCTTTCCACTTGATTTTAAATTTCCACATTTTCCTTGTTCCATCTGACTTTTAAAAAGACAATGTTAAATTAAACAGTGAAAAGAATAATACTGCTGTAATAGTTTGGGGATAAAAAAAAAAAAAAAAACTGCATGCGTGTGCAAGTGTAAAACTTCTGCAGGATGTCTGGTGACAATGTGGACCCACATCAGCTGATCTTACTGGGGTTTACCTTACAAAAGAAAAAAACATGATGTCTTACTGCCTAAATACCAAGAACTGGCCGGTTTGAATACTTTATGTGTCAAACATAATAAACAGAATGACAAAATCTGATGACGTCCACGTGATTCATAATAGTCAGAACTTTGTTGTTGTAATTTTGGACTAAACATTGTGTAACAGTTATAACCTAAATGTTATCATAGGTGATCGGTACAATAGACTCTGTACCGACGTAACGCTGGTCACAACTGACTAACATCACAGTCCTACGTGGCTTCCACGTGTTGCAACAGCTGTATTGCGTGATCACGAAGAGCAGCGTACAGGAGCTCACCGGAAGCACCGAAAAGTCGCACCGGAAACGGTTGAAGTGAGACTTCTTACCGAGGCGCTGACAAACTATCTCTGCTGCGAGCCGTAAACAGCGAGAGGCGCGGACGCGTCGTGTCTAAGTCCGCCGTAGTCTGTCGAGAGCAGCACAGCTCACCGTGAAGGCAAAATGGAAGAAGACACGCTGACGACGCTGAAAATATTGATAATAGGAGAGAGTGGTGTTGGGAAGTCTAGGTAAGCTGAAGTTATCTCCCAGGAAAATGATGTCGTGGCTCACCGCTAACGGTAGCTAGCTGGCGTTAGCTTAGCAGCCAGCCTACTAACGCGAGGTACTGAGAGGAAGCAGCCTTTTAAACAACTCAGCTGTGGCCGCCTTTCTTTTTTTCTAATGGGAAACAAGCCGCGCAGCTTTGCTATTCGCTTCAGATGAAATAAGGCTCGTGGTGTGTTGGCTGTCCCGTTAACCTCACGATGATGTGACATCATCTTTGTTCACGTTTAGTTGGTTGAGGCGCGGACAGTTATCCAAGCCAGCGAGGGTATGATGAGCAGGAGGACTAACTGTTTGGGTTGTAGATCATTAGGTCGCTGTTGCTTCTTTATTGTCTTATTTAGTGTGTTTGTAGCATTAGCATTTCCAACATCAAGTGGTTCACGCTCTTCATGATGAATAGTAGGTAACTACATGGATTGGCTTCATTTAAGAGACTCGTGCTTGCAGGAGGACTGCGTGGTTTTTACCACACATTTGATTTTTGCCATTATGCTGTAATCAGACGTCCTTGTTAGGAACCACAAATCAGCCTAATATTCAAAGCAGACTGTAATGTTTTTACCAACTTCAAGTCTGGCAGTTTATACAACTGTGGATTGTGCCAGCAGAGAGCTGGGTCAGGTTTTTCTGGTCTCCATGACTGTGGTCCAGACTGCATGAAAGAATCCAGCCTGAGCCATCAACCATCACATTGCAAACTATGCTTTCGAGTACAGTGTGCCTTCCAGAGCCAAAGCACGGTACCTAGATAATGAGCTACTTACAGCTTTGATGTAAGCCTTATGATAAGTGAACTGTCCAGCCAAAAAAAAAAAAAACATTTTTCAGTGCACACTGATGACCAAGCCGCGGGTTGTCCAAATAACAAGCTGCACCATGAACCTGAGACGGATTCAAGCCATTTTGTTTGGTAAATTCCAAGAAGAGGATCCTTAGCATGATCAACAAGGGGTCAATTGTAAGAGAAGACATGGGAATATACTCTCATTTTGGATCAACCACACGTTAGCCCAGAAGGTTATAAATAATCTCGTGTTTGTACTAATTCATGCTGTTTGAATCACATACTGTCAGCAGTAATGTTTGTACAGTGTCGGTAGCAATTATGTTGTTATTATGTAACTGTTTTGCCAGTTCTTTCTTCCTTTATCCACTTTCTTGTCAGTATCTTATTTCATTTATTGATCATACCAAAGTACTGTCATTGTAATCTAGGGTCTGGGCCTGTTTCTAGTTCATGGAAACAGTTGTCCTTTCCCATTTTATCCCATGGTGCGGGTAGTTTGCTTGCTGCTATGGCAGTTCTGTAGTGATTGTGCACAGAGGAGGGACTGAGTTTATGTCAACACTATAACATAGACCCAGGTCTGCTCATATTTCCAGAAAACATACGAGTTTGTGTCCAGCTGTGCTGTATGCTGCCTGCTTTCAGGCCAAGGGCATTGTTTCCAGAAAGCCATTTTATGTTATTAAATAGGCTTTTGCTTAATACAATAAACTAATTCAGACTATGATTAGTTTCAATGTCATTGTTTGAATCTTCTTAAGCCAATTGTGCTAAGAGATACACTAACTAGAATCATTTTTGATTAGCGTACAGGTATTGAATTTGTTTCCTTGCAATCTGTAGAGGCCCTCAAATCATCAGAGGGACATCTGCCTGGCAAAGAATACACAAGTTTCATTTTACCTCAACAAATGACTTGCACAGAATACATTTCTATCTTGCCCGTCTCCAAGCACAGCTCATCGGCTGTATGGACCTCAAACAATAAACACACCTCACTCCAGCATTCCTCCTGATGGCCCATGAGGGAAAATAAGAGAATTATACTTTGGTCAAGGGAAAATGGTGAGCTTATCCCCATCATCAGCGCCATGATTAAGGCCTTTGCACTTGATTAGTCATAGTTAAGAAATGAACCCTGTCCTGCTGACTACAATCTAACGGTGATATCATCTGGAGCTTGTATGTGTAATGCTAGTGAAAAAAAAAGTGATCAATTGAAAGAGAAAGAGATGCAGAATTAGATAGGTCTGATGCCGCAGGGCAGGTTATGAGTCAGACAAAAGGAAACCGGATCCCAGACCAAAAGCTTGCCCACCCTGTATTGACTTGAAAAAGCCATTCTGCCGTGTTTGTTAGTGATTAATAATTGGTCCTAATCTACTTATTTCCTTCTTCATGTCAACAGCCTCCTCCTAAGATTCACAGATGACACGTTTGACCCAGAACAGGCAGCAACAATAGGTAAGTAACGTAGCTAATGAAAAAGTTAGACAAAAATAAGACTTGAACATGAATCACAAGGTGGTGGGAACTGCAAGACAGTCACCAGTACAGTCAAAATGAGCCTTTAATGGTAATGAACACACTCAGGCCTGAAGGTGAGGCTGTACTTTGCAGTGGTGTTGAACTGGACTGAATTATGTTAATAGCTGTTTTCCCATCATTCACAAACACAGAAAGGTGAAATATTAGAAACAGGTGTCAAATGAATGCAGTCCAGTTCGGCAGTACTAACTCTGATCGCTAATAAACTTTTGTCTTTCACAAGAACTGGCCTTTATAAGGTTCATAAAAGCAGAATATGTGGCAGAGCTACATTAGATTGTATAGGAGTTACCTAATGAACTGCTCAGGGAGTGTACATTAATGAAAAAGAATATCTTTTATCATATTAATGTACACTGTAAAGATTGTACACAGTAATGAATTAACCAGGGGCTCTGAAGTCGGAAGAAGCCAGTGGTCAGACTGCACAACAAGAGCTAATGTCATTAAAACACCAACTCCACTTCAACTCATTCTGCTGTACTATTTACTTGAGATGAGATGTATTTTATTATTAATTATTATTATTAATTAAGTGAAAAATAACATTACCTTAAAGTAAAACTCAGCTCAACGCCCAGAATATGAATTGTTTGCAAAAGCATCATAACTAACAGGTAACAGACAATTTTTGATGAAGTCTGCCCAGCCTCTTCACTCAAGGAGAATGGGACTCTACCAAACTTCACTTGTGGCTACAGCCACACAGGGGCAGTGTGGTGACAGCACATGTCTCTCAGACAGATAGAGGCGATTGATTTGGTGACTGACAGACCTATCATCAGACTGTGCGAGCCTCACCAGCATTCAGCTGTGACCAGCAGTGTTAAATGTCAGAGAAAGTTTATTATGTCTGTCTATGTGTTGTTTTTAACTGTTAATGACTCCTGTAGACTGCAATGGCTTCCATATTCAGTAAAGTGAACATGAACTGCTCTGCTTCCTGGCCTGGAAATAATTTTAAAAAATCCCACATACTGTCTGACTTGACAAACAATTTATTTGCATCATTGCAAAAAAATTTTTGAAAGTCAAGTGTTTGGGGTTTTTTGATTGCCACTTTGGATCCATTCATCCTGCTTCCACCTGCTAAGTTTGTCTTATGTTTGAAATAATTAAAAACAGTAGTGGAGTTGAGGTCACAGAACAGACATGTTGCTGGTTAGGATGTCTGCTAACACAAGGTATGAGTCCTTGGCAAGCTGGAAGTAAAAGTCACCACAATACCACACACCCTCAGAGCCACAACTTAGTGTGGAGTGTGAAAAGACCAGACTATCCATCTTATCTGGTGAGATGTTGAACCTAGTGGTTCATAGTTTTTTGTTTTGTTTTTTTTTTTAAAGTTTTCCAAATTCTGATGGCTCTGCAAATGACATCAGCTTCTTTTCATGGTATAAATCATGCAATGCACCAAGGACACATCTGCTACATTTTCATGTGGCTGTAACTACCTTAATGGGTTTACTTTCATTAAAGCGGCAGCTCAAGATTTGTCATCTAATTGATGAACTGTAGAGTAACTTTTTTCTCCCCTAACTAGGGTGTTGTCTTTTTTCTTTTTTTTTTTTAAAGCGTGCTCACAATGCCGTCTTTGTTAAAACAACCAAAGGCAGATTCCACAAGGTTGAAACAGTAAAAACACATTTTCTTCAAGGTCAACGCATCAATTGCTACTGTTGTACTTGGCCATCTGCGATTCCTTGCAAAACAGATGTCTTCATTGGATTTAAGCTTCTCTCAGTGACTCAAGTCCCCTCAGATTCAGACAAAAATCACTTTTAATCCAGTATCACTTGATCTCAGTTCAAGTATTTTTACCCTCACCACCTGAAGCAGTTCATCTGAGGTTGTATTTCTCCCTGTGAGTAGCATTTCCTCACTACACTGCCACAAATTTTTGCCTAACTGAAACATTAGGCAAGAATTAAAAACTGTAACTGTGACATCTTTTGTTCTTTATGAGGCTGAAGATAATCAGCACCTTTCAGGACATTTTCACTGAGAAATTTAGCACTTATGTATACTCATTACTATAGGTTAATGACCTACATTACACAGTACACTGACTCACATAGTTGTCTGTTACCACTCCAAGCTGGTCGAGGGAAAGAGGAGTAACTTAAAACAAGATCAGGAACTGGAGCAGTCATGTGGTTCAGGATCTCAAAGATTTATTACCAAACACGAAGCACAGTGCAACATCAAGGAGGGCCAAGGCCAAAATAACAAACCTAACAACCACAGAGCAAAAACCACAATATTTAAACTAGCACAAAACAAAAGGTTACAACACACTCGAAACAGGAGAAAACGGGTTGAAACAAGATGGTAGCTCCCCCCTACAGGGCTTCATGCAAACAGTAACTAATGACTTAAATTTAACAAACAAAAAGTCTCTAAGCTGGCACAGATTGTGCATTCATAAATGTAGCTTTTTAACATGCACAAACATGGGCAGGGAGGCAACAAACAGCATGGTAGAAAGATCCCTATACAGTCCAGGTGAGGTCAAGGGGGGTGGACTGGTGGTGGTGATTCGCTGCTGGTCCTTAGATGCAACCAACATGCTGCACCCTATGTTCTGGATGAAGCCGGTCTGAATTTACAGTAAATGAAAGCAGGAAATACTGGACTTCATGGAAATGTTTAGTGTAAACACCTCTCCACGTGCATCTGGCAACAGTATCTGAGCAACTCTGCTGGACTTGAGGAAGAGCTAGTTGTTGTGATTGACTGTGTGAACACAACTATATTTGTGTGTGAAAGTGTGTGAGGTACACATACTGTGTGTCATATATCCCTGGCCTGTCTTCACGTCCCTTTTCTCCACTTCTATTTGGCTCCAAACTGAACTCGACTCCCCAGTCTCAGATGTAAAAATAGGCCCATCACAAGTGTACATTTCCCTGGTAAATCTGTCAGTGGATGCTAATACTCAGGCCAATTTGTCATCCAGACACTGCACACTCTGCACACTGAGACACCGCACAAAGGCAATAGAGGAGATTTACTTGTTGAGGGGAAGGGGGACAACATTGTTATTTTCGTGTAAATGTCTGTTCCTCTGGGACCTGGCAGGGATTTTAGGCTTGATTCACTGCTGTCTGAGCCATTTCACAGGTGGTGGATTTTTTTATGTTTATGTATCTTTTATGTGTGTGTGTATGTATATATATATAATATATATATGAATGAGATCATTTTCATACAGACCTGTAATAGTTTCAGTTAAGGACATTAAACCACACCATCCTTTTGTGGATAATCTGAATACATAGTCGCACCATAATTTAAATGCAGGACAGGGGATAGGCATAATGCCAGTGTGAGTAGCTGGGGTTAACTGAAGTTCAGAGACATTGTGTGGTATGAAAGTTTTGACAATTCATCACTTATAATCATAGTCTGTCGCCATGATAATATTCTTGGCAGTAATTGGCCAAACCTGTAAGAGTCATCATATTGGTACTGAAGCAGGATGAGGTCACCCTGAAGGTATGACTGATGGCCTGTCTTTTCGTTGTCTAGGTGTTGACTTTAAAGTGAAAACCATTTCTGTGGACGGCAACAAGGCAAAGTTGGCCATATGGGTGAGTGTCAAACTCTGTGGCGATCCCTACAACAACAAACATGTGGCTTTTGTGTGTTAGTCAGAGCACAGAGATAAACTGTCAGACTCCTCCATGACTGCTCCTGGCTATTCTCTCAAATCTCCAGAAGATGGCGCTTGTGTCACACTGTTTCTGCCTACATGCTCCATGAGGGGACTGAGAGGAGTCAGACTTGTTGTTTATCTGCCCTGGTTTTCCTTCTGTTTGAGCCACCACTTTGCCTTGTGAGTGTGTCCTGCAGCAGTGCTGAGCTGCTTGTGTTTTGCAGGACACTGCAGGACAGGAGCGCTTCCGAACCCTGACGCCTAGTTACTACCGTGGTGCCCAGGGAGTCATTTTGGGTAAGCCAGACTGTTGAGGCCATTGCGTGTGTATGTGTGTTTGCCCTCTTCGCTGCAGAGTCAGGCCCCTGGTTGTAAAAAGAGTGATGACTTTTCATCCTGTGACCCACACACACGCACACCCACTTGCCTGTCTCTCTGGAAGTTGGTTTATACCCTCCCCGTATGGACACACACACACACACACACAGACACACACACAGACACAGGAACTAGCTTAAACCTCTAAAACAGACTTCCTCTGAAGCTGATGGTTTCTGACCATTCTAATGATACAGTGGGGTCCAAAAGTCTGAGACCACTTTTGGGAAACTAGTCTCAGTTTTTGCACCACTGTGTGTGGAAACAGAAGGCCCGTTGCTCCCAATGTGATATTATCAGAAAACTTTGATCTCTTTGCTTTTATCGGTCATGTGCTTTTAATTATTATTCTATTATGCTGTTATTTAAATGGCCTTTTTTTAAATCAAGTTTTGTTTGTTTTTCCAAAAGTTGAAATAACTCATTCATAAAAGTTAAAGGTCTCTGACTTATGTTAAAATAGCAGGCAAATATATTTTAAGATCCAGGGCCCATTAAATTTAATTAGTCTTGAATAAGATGTTTTAAATGTTGTTCCAGCGTGCATGTTGTCATCAGATTAACATTTTAAAAAATGTATTAAATAAACATGATTATGCTCATATAATTATTCCCATTCTGCCATATTGTTCCATTGTTTTATGATGTATTCAGGAATAAGTCTTCAGACCTACAGGGCGGTCAGTTTGTTGAGGTAACATATTTTATGTGTAGATATAATTGACGTCTTTGTCCATTTGGTTTTCCACAGTGTATGATGTCACACGGAGAGAAACCTTTACCAAGCTTGATAACTGGCTCAATGAGCTGGAGACGTACTGCACAAGGAACGACCTTGTAAAAATGCTTGTTGGAAACAAAATTGATAAGGTAAGTGTATGTTTGTGTGTTTATATGAATTGTTTGTGTTCCTACTTGGCCCAACAAGGTTGTTTGATTAGATATCAGCAGCTCATTCAGATTCATCCTTAGTGCTTTTCTGCCTCGGCTTGAGCTGTTCAGAAGTTTGTATGGTTTCCACTCTCTTGACAAAATTGTTTTAAATTGTTTTTTTTTCTGTAACTTGAGATACAAAAAAGATGGAAATACACACTAACTTTGTAGAAACATATTCCACAGAACAGCCAGAAATAAGTATCCTGAAAAAAAAAAATTCAGCTTAGACCCACTTGACAAATGACAGAGCTAAATGACCATGGCAGCACCACTTTCATATTTCTGGCAGCTGGTTTTTTACCAGGATACCAGAATCAGTCAGAGGGGATAAAAATGCCCACTAAGTAGAGCATTATGAATTTATTGTGTCCTGTTCTTTGTCTATGAAAATCACTTTTCCTCTCTGCCCCGTGAAGACCACAGTAGCTGACAGCTCCGCCCAGCAGACCTCAAATAAGTCATTACCTCTCTTTTGTTTTAGGAAAACCACGAGCTAGACAGGGCAGAAGGGCTGAAGTTTGCAAGAAAACATTCCATGCTTTTTATAGGTAAGTCAGGAGGATTCCCTACTCAGCGAAGATCTGCTGGGCATGAGTTACAGCAGACTGTTACAAAGGGGAAACAGCTTTTGAAATAACTATCATACTTGCTGAAGAATGCTTGCATAGTTCTATTTATAAAACAGGCTTCATATATCATCTTCCATGTGCTCTTGTTTTTCCCCTGTGCTTTTATTTTTCATATTTGGCAGTAACAGACTGCATAAAAGAGTTGAAATGATATGAAAGTTAAAGTTAAGCATTAACTTCATAAATACTGAAAAATATCATCTTAAAATGTTTCTTGAAATGGAAATTTTCACCCTTATCTTTCTAAGCTGTTTAATTTCTGATTTGGCTTTCTAAAGATTGATTTCTTAATCCTGTGGTTATTACCATTATGTCTCTGGATATCATCATAGTGTAGAGTGGGTGTTAACTATATCCCCTAATAACCTCCTATGGTCCAATATTAGTGTCTGGAGATGATAGTTATTGTTGAGACATTTTCCACCACCAGCACCAGATGATGACATCAAGATGCAAGACATGAACAGTTGTTGTATCTGTGTCTCGTTTTCTCTTCTATTTCCATCTTCTGTCTCCACACACCCATTTCTCATTTTTCTCGCCCTTGTTATTTCTCTCTTTCTCTTGTTTGTCTCACTGATTTTATTCTTTCTCTCTGTCTGCTCCTGCCCCCTCCACTCCGACACTCCCAGAGGCGAGTGCTAAGACCAGGGACGGTGTTCAGTGTGCGTTCGAGGAGCTGGTGGAGAAGATCATCCAGACTCCCGGCCTGTGGCAGAGCGAGAACCACGGCCGAGGGGTCCAGCTCACCGACGAGGACGCGGGAGGTGAAACGTGCGGCGGCTACTGCTCTTTGGCCTAGAACAAGACGCACACAAACACACAGACGTGTGTGTATGTTTGCGTGTGGTATACACACGTGAATATCACACACAGTGTCACACACTCAAACACTAACATAAACACACACTTGAAAGAACAACTCCCTCCTTCCACTGTGTGCTGTCCTGAGCTGAGGTCCTGACTCAGACATGAAGGCAGTGGAGGTCTGACTGCGTTCCCTCTACTGAGCTGTAAGGGTTGACCGTCCCATTCACTTTACCTGTGTTCACACAGACTCTACTTTTTGCACACTTTCTAATAATAGTGCTGCGCTAAAATGCAAATGCAGCTCAGCCTTCCTCTTAATGGAATTTGAGTGAGTTGACTCTCCTCTGTTTTGTTTTGAGTTACAGTTTCGTGCAGTTTCAGGACCTTGGTCGAAATCATACCTGTTTTTCAGTTCCTCAGTGTTGCTTTGGGATTTTATTTCAACACGACGGTTAAGTCCAAAAGTGTAAACCAAAGTTTGTCAGACAAATGGCTAAATCTCCTAAGCACGATCATGAGAATAGAAAACACATTTTTTTGACCAAGGTTCCTCTCTTTTCTCCAGCATGCGGAGTGTCCTGAGTGTCTTGCCTTAGCGAGCACATCTGTATGAGTGCGGGGCCGACTTTTCTCCAGTGTTTGTCTTTCCTCTGCTCTGTCCTGTGCTTGATTCTGACCCCCAACCCCCCATCCCTCTGCACAGACTCTAAGAACATTATGCTGCTTATAGAGAAGCTTATCAAGCTGACCCATCTCGTATTCCATCTCAACACTGTCAGCCATGAGCTGGATCGTGTGTCTCTGTTGTCCACACAACTGCCTCATTTCTTCAGAATATAATAGAGTTACCAAGTGGTTGGAATGACGTTTTACTGCTTTTATTGACTTGGACTTCAAACCGTTGGTGTGTTTTGAAGAGTGTATAAATCAAAGAGATTGGCACCATCGAGCTTTCCACTGGGTGCAGAAGAAGACAGAACCTCTTAAAATTGCACGCCTTTTTTGTAACGAGTTGATTTAATGGAGTGCGACCTACTCGTACTCCCCCACTCAAACAGATAATATCAGTAATATCACAAGCACTGCTACAGTCTCTCATATAGATTCCTTTGACTGTGCAGAGACAAAGGAAAAGTGTTCAATATTAAACAGGGCAGTGAGTCATAAGGGTGTTTCCACTGAATTTGGAAAATCAAAGAGCTGTGTGCTGCACATTGCTAATGGATTTCACAGCACTCCTATCTGTGTGTTTGTATATGAGCTGCAGTTATAAATGTACTGTACCTCTGACCTCTGACAGTGTTTGTAGTATCCGAGTGCTGGTATACAGTCTGAGAAATTCTGGGAAATGTAGTACTGAGAGTTTGATGTTATAACAGGGAAGGTGAAAATGACATGGATAACAGCCACGTCTTATCACGGATGGGAATTATTTTTTTATTTCTTTTTAATTGCATGAGAAACTCTGCGTGCCATTCTTTTGTTTGTTTGTCCAGTGAATGACCTTCAGAGGCTGTTTACTATAAATACATTAACTTATATTTAGAAAATAAAAATAAAATATTAAACATACAGGTTTACCATTTGAATTGAATGGTACCGTATAATAAGACAAAAAATAGGCTTTTACTCATTAAGTTGGTATAGCTGTCTTTTTTTGTGTTCAGAAATATGTTAACACATGTATAAGTTGTAAGTTGTGTGTATTTTGGGAATTGGTGGGATAATTCCTCTATGAGTTGTAAAGCTGAATGTATACATATTTCACTACAAACCGCCCTATGTATTAAACTAAATAAAATTCTTTTTTTAAGTGAACATGTTGGTGTTGATGCAGACTCCAGACTTTGCGATGGAGCCGATTGATGTTGATTATTAATGAAGAATGAGTCTTTTCTAGTAATCACTTCATAACAGATAACCAATAACTCTGCTGCCATCGTTGGAAATGTCACTGTTAGGTGATGGGTTTTTCACTCAGCGCCTTTCACATTCCTCTGTCCTCAGAATAAAGACTTGTGTTTAAACAGTGTCCGAGGGACCCCCACACCCCAGACGTGTGATCTATCTAAATCATCTTCTTGGCAGACATCTCAGGAAACACCACCACAGCCATAACTCACTCTACCAGTGCTTTAACTGGGATGTGCATAATTCCTGGGCGATTATGAAAGGGTTTGGGGCTGGCAGCCAGAGCGAGTCCAGGCAGCCGTCTGGAAATATGTCTCAGTCAAACAACAACAGAGGCATACAGTGTAATAATGCCTTCATGTGGTCCAACCATGTGCTGAGCTGCAGCACTGCTGTTTCCTTGTGCCTACACTGGAAAAACATCAACTACTCAAGGGGCCGAGCTGACAGATTTAATATTTTTTGGGCTGGTCTATTGACATTCCCTGTCACATCACGGTAGGGCAGTGTGTAGTAGCCTCATTTCTGACAACTGAATAAAGCTTAATTTGTTCACTACAAATATCAGGAATGTCATTTATTGCAGCACTGACTGTTAATTAGCTGCAACTCTTATTCTAAGTTAATTGATTATTTTTCACTCTGTGAAATGTAGAAGACTGGAGCTGCATCATCCAGATCTACAACCACAACACATTATTTAGGGCTATCAATGTTTATAGTAAGATAAGACAAAGTAAAGAAGGAAATCACATTTGACATCACATGAAGATGAAACTTTCAGATGGTTGATATTTCAGCTTGATATATGATTAATCAGTTTTCAAAACATTTGCATGTTAATATTGGTTCATCAGTTAACCACCTTATTTACATTAACTACAGCAAAATAAATGTGTGTCAATATGTTGTGGCACAGAGTTGTGTAATTAAATATTGTTTCAGAAAATAACATCAAATATTTGTATTTATTTCTTGAGGAATTAATATAATTGTGAGTGCTAACATCTGGATGCTAACATGCTTACAGTGCTATTGCTGTTTCCCAGATATAATGTTTTCCATGTTACCTAAGTTTTGCACAATAACATGCACTAAATCCAAGGTTCACCTGGGGCTAATGGAAATGTGACTGCAATAACACTGCAAATTTCCAGGACATGTCTGCACCCTGCATCCCATAAATGTCAAGACATTGACCTCAAGAGCTGATGTCTCTGTAACTTTGTCTCTGACACTTTGATTATGTGGGTCTTTGTGTTAACATCGTTCCACCTCTTTATATTAGACCCTTAGACGTTTGATCAAGAAACCGAAGCGTCCAGAAACGTCTACTTCAACCCTCGTGGTGGTAGTAGAAAAGTCACCACCAAAGGCATTTCAAAATTTCATGGCAGTTCCACATATAGTTAAATAGTTGTTGAGATTTTTCAGTTTGGACTGAGGAGGTGGACTGACTGCTTGACAAACTGACACCGTCTTTCCAAAAGCTAATCATAATAAACATGGTAAAACAGCAATTTTTAGTCATAACCAATAAGACACAGTATATGGAGCCAGTGGCAGTGGGTCAACAGTAGTCACTCATATTCATACAGTACTATGGTTTCAGGGCTGGAGACTTCCTATGGCTGCACAGCAACTACAAAAATACTTAAGGGGAAGTTAAGCTGTTGTGGAGATGGAAGGAAGAACTAACACTCTTTGGCACATTCAGACTTAGTGACATGCCAGACTCCCAGAACCATCTTGTCCTGCCCCACCTTGTTGCTTGAGAGCAGCTCTGCAGGGACAGCTTGATGGACTGCTTTCTGTCCTGCTGTCTGTATCTGAGCTTGCAGCCAGGCGCTGGGCTAACAGAGCAGATCTGGCTCTCATTAACACCGTTTCGTCTCCCTGCTCCTCCTCTGCCTGCCTTAGTGGCGGGCCGTATGGATTAGCGCTCAGACGAGCCCCTCAGGAGAGCAGTCATGCTGTCATGTGTAAAAATGTTATGAGACGTTGGGCATCGTTTCATAAGGTGTTGGGTTCCCAGACGTCACTCACTTTGTCATGCTCATTGCCGGTTTGCTATCAGGTAATTGTTTTGCCATGTTGACTTATAAGAGCGAGAAAAAGAGGGAGAGAATAATTGGAAAGATCATCCTTCGCCACAACCACCTGAATTGAGAATGCAGTGAGGAGCTAATATGTTTGCCATAAGGTCAGCTCTGTAAATGTAATAGGGCAGAGGTGCAGCAGGACTTCTTAATTTTAACAGAATTGTTGCACAAGAGTTCAGGGCCTGCAGGTTTTGGGGTTGAACCTTTTTGTAAATAAGAACAAACCGTTTTCCTTCCAGACAACCTTCCTTGTTCTGGGCAGAAAGACTTGGAGGCACCTGTAGGTCTGCAGACTGTTTCACTGTTTACGTTCTGAGGTGAGGTAGAGGAAAATGCCCCTTTTGCGACTGCTCTTTCCTTCCTCTGAATCAGCCAAAGCCAGGCTCTGGCCTCTCTTAGGTTTCCTTCTGAGCACCAGAGGACTGTGAGGTAATGACCGGCGTGCCCAGAACTGATGGCTCTGTCACTGCAGGTGGAAACACTTTGATTATGTGGGCCCTGGTGTTTACATTGTTGCACCCGTTTACATTTAGATCCTTTGACATTTCATCAAGCAACAGGAGCGTCCCGTTTCAGGACTCTGATCTGTTTTGAGCTGCACGACCTGCTGTAGGCCTCTGTGTCCTTTGGGTTACAGGGAAGTCAGTCAACCTCCTTTCTCTTGAGTCACTATGACAATCCTGTAATCTTCTTGTGTGGGCCAGATACAATAATATAGTATTTTAACCATTTTACCCAAGGAGACTGCCCGAATGGTCATAGCATTAAGAGTAAGAACACCTTTGGGAAGAAGTCCTTACCATTGAGTCTGTCAACACAGAGACTCACCCACGTTTTCAGCTGTATGTCTACCCATCAATCCAGCCCCCCCATAACTTAATAAGAACAGGCCCCTGGTAAGCAGGAAACCTCTGTACTTGTTTGGTGTGAACCTCTGGCCTTGGTTCCGTGTAAGTCAGTTCAGCTATAATATGGCTGTAATTGAGTTTCATCGTATTTGATACCCTGTCAATCTAATTTAAACCTAAATGATTGCTTTGTAACCCGCACTTATTTTCAAAAACACAGCGCCCTGTGTACTGGCCCTAAAGAAAGCAGCAGATGGGAACTCCTCACCCCCCAAAGAGAAAACTCTTCTCACCATGGGGGTTGCTTTCATCCCAGCTTCAAGTTACTGTGGCAATAAGCAAAACAGCTGAGGACAGGCAGGCATCAGGGGCACGGCCGCCTTGTAGAAACAAAAATGGAAGGATGAGTAACTTCATTCATCATCCTACCACCACCCATAATTCCCCTTGTTCACGTTGCTCCTGTCCTGTGTGGCGTACCCCTGGCCACACGCCACCTCTCAATCTCAGATTCCGTGACCGTGTCGTCATATAGTCCAACCAGGACGTCCGTCCAAATCTCGGTCATGCTACCACTACAACATGGAAGCAAATATCCATGTACTCAGGCCATTGGCTTCTATAATAAACTAATCACTTTGTGTCAACATGGACTGGGTGTAAGCTTTCCATATCCCTCAAACATTTTCATGGACTAGACACATGCTTCTACTGCAGCTCTTTGCTCCTCATGAAAAAAAGATCCACATTAATAAACTCCCTTTTGGGTGAAATGATTGGCATGTATAGAAACAAATTCATTATTTTGTATAAATAATCTGGCCCCTGTGTTGTAATTGCGCTGCTTATTTTTCTTTGCCAAGCTGATCTTGATTTTGGGGTTAGACCAGAGAATTTGTTGTAAACCACCAAGACTAAAAGATCCCTGATTTTGCTGTCTTTTAAAGAGACAAGGAGGTCTGGAAGGCTGTGGAAGCAGTTTTTTCCACCAGGTCAGACCTCAACCGAGCAGAGGGATGGACTTCAGAGGCTGAACTTTTTGTCACTTTCCTCAGGTCTTGCAGGGTCTTGTACCTTGAGGCCTTGACCTTATTACAGGTCCACATCACTGTGTGTTTTTTTTTTTGACCATTTGCAAACCTTTGTGCCACGGATGTAACCCGAGTTAAGGTTTATTACCGCAAACCACAGGAAGCTTGGGCTCTGTGACTGTATAGTGGACAATTGAATTTGAAAACACAAAGCCAACCACTACCTCTCCCACCCTCCCACTAGCAAGCTAAAGTCAAATAAAGCTGCCTCCAAGGAAATGGTACCCAGGTCACACAAACAAGATAGTTCACATGTTCGGCTGAGTGTGTATCCGCCATCCACTTTGTTGCAGGATTTCCTTACAATCAGATTATGAGGAATAACAGAGGTGTGACAAGTGTTTTGTAACCACATAGCTCGCAAGTCATTTAGCGGGGTTCAACCACGGGTACTTCTGTCTGTCTAATGACATGAGAGGGAGGGGGGACATTGTTTGATCTCTGGTTACTCAAAGCTACTTTAAGTGGGGATTTGTCAGGTCAGGACACTGCAATTCAGGTTTGTCGTCATGTGTTGAAGAGATGAACAAAGAAAGTCTGGCGTAATAGAGGAACAGAAATACTACAATCATATATATACATATATGTGTGTATACGTATATGTGTCTATTGAGTACTACAACTCAGATTACCAAGAGATTAAGCCACATGTAGTGAGTTGGTGTGGTTTTTGCTGGTAGTTTCGTTCTATCTTTATTTTAATTACACATTGGTGGCATGATGATTTTTCATATGGTAGAAAAAATGCCACAAAGCCAGATTCTGGTTGAAGCTCACCCTTGACCAGATACGTGGTAGCTGTGTTTTGGTGGGACAGTGCTGTTCCTGGAATTTAGAGAAGCAGTGTTTTTGACTGTTTGTTTTAGATGTAGGAGGAAACTGATACCTTCAGATGCCATAGACTTGCTAACCAGATGTCCATGCATGTGGGCATTCCTTTATGCCGTCCTGCATGCAACGACTTTGACTGTGTCTATGTGTGAGAGTGGTGGGGTGTAATGGTAGCTACAGTACTGGTCTGGCTATTTTGTCTACACCTCACCACCTCCAGTTGTAATATGGCTCACATTATTACCCTGCTGAGCTCCAGCTTGTCTTAACACTACAGAGTTCTCCTCTTCCTTTTCTTTCTTAACATCAGCTTTCACAAACACTGTGCTCAGAGTGAGCTTGTAATAAAAGACCAACACCCCCCACCTCCACAATGCTGCTGCCCTGTGCCCTCCTAGGGTTGTGAACAGATAGTGTAACAGCTGTGTGTGGGTACAGCGTGGTTCTCCTTCCCCACTGTCCAACCTCGGCTTCTTGCTGGCAGGGCCCAGAGTGGCTCCCAAATTCACTTATGGTGTTGGATGCCTGGGCTCACCTTCCCAGCAGGCAGCGGTGCAGCGCTTAAATATTTACATTCATCCAATCAAGCAGCACACAGTAGCACATACATATTTTAGTGAATTCATGAAGTGCCATCCATTACCACCTCCACCGTGTTGAGATCAAGGGCTACCTCCAGAATGGAGCAGTTTTAAAAGCTAACCCTGCTGAGGTTGTTCCTCTGCCTTATTCTTCTGCCTCTGGGCTGAAACTTAAAGAAAGTTTAACATTTTGAGAAGTTTGCATATTTGCTTCCTTGATTTCAAAGATGGATACTAGTCACATGTCTGTGGGATAAAATATAAAGTGACAACCAACTAAGCTCAGAGTTTATTTTAGCTATGTCTGGTATTCTGGGTCTGGTATCATTAGTATGATATTTACAGATTAAATAAATATGTTAATTTGTGAACATTTGAGATACTGGTAGGCAGAATGTTACGGCTGGTTCGAGTGACGCTAGTTATTTGCTGTCTGTTTAGATTCTGTTTAGAGTCTTTATGTCATGCTAAACTAACTGGAATACTAGCCAGTAGCTTTACTATATGTTAAATAGAGAAATAGGGTGACAGAGTGGGACTAATCTTATCTAACTCTTTGCTTGAGAGCAGACAGAAGGAGTCACACAGTGGTAATAACACAAGACAACACGTTTATTTTTGTTTCTATTCTCCTTCCCCTTGAGTCCTTTTTGTTTCAGTACATTGCTTTGACTGAACTGATTTGTCTCCTCAGATACAAACCAAATGGGCCATTAGGCTGTCTTTCAGTTGTTATATCTCGCTGGCCCTCATGCTAACTCCTGCTCAGCCAAGCTGCTGCGGGTGCAAAACTTATGACAGCTGTCTCAGGTGAATGGTGCAATATTTACTTTCTACCATGGCAACACTGACAAGTTTTAAGTTGCACAAATTGTTGATTGGATGCTTCAGGAACCCACTGCCACTGGAACGAAAAAGGTTTTTGGAACTCATTCAAAACAGTTAGATCTGTGACACACAAGAGAGAAAGGAAACTTTGGATGCTGTAATGCTGATTCACAGAGAGCTTTCCTCTCCCTCCGTCCATCAGCCCTGACACAAAGCCCATGATGGTCACAGCCAGGCGACTCTAAATGAAAAGGATACTGTATGTGACCATATATGTCCTCGTGAGGTGGTCCCACAGCCATCTGCACCCAAAAATGGTATAAGGCGTGATGATTGAGCTTAGAGGAAGAATTCAGAGTGTTGCACAGTGTGTGCTCTGTAGGCACTGAAAAGACCATATTTTCCAAAGGCCATGGGAGGTCTTGTGTGGTCCTTGCCAAATGGTGCTAAAGTCACGCTGCTCGCTATAAAGCGCTACTGTACACATCACAGAGGTCGCCTCAGAGGCAGATGAGCGGCCGCTGAAGATGAGGCTGCAGTGTCTCCAGCAAGAAGAAGCCCTGCAGAGGTCTACTCTAGACACTGGACCTGGTTTTTTCAATTGAAGTGTCTGCTGTAGCCAGCACTGGCACCCAACTTTGAGCATCATTTAGGTCCAGGATTTCAGAGGAGCTGATCAGTTCTGATTAAATTTCCCAGTAAATAGCCAATAAAAAAAGTAACTGAAGTCCAGAAATATCAGCAGATGTGTAATGACAGTTTCACTAATTCCCTCTGTCTGGTTCTCCTTCCAGTGTCTATGCAGAGAGAGTGTTTAATTTGTCATAATAAAAACACTATTGTAGGTTTTATTTTTTACCATGCAGTAATGTTCCTGTGCAGCCCCCCTTAACTGTCATTTAATACATGGTTAACTTACTGTGTTTCAGTGTGTTTTAGGTCTCAAATTAAATTCCAGTTTACATCAAAGAGGAAGTAAATAATAACAATAAGAAACTTCTCACATAATAAAATTGCATCATTCTAACAACTAAATTGCTCCATATTTTCACTGGGGAAAAAAAAATGATGTTCAGCATCTAACCTTCTTAAAGGGTGCAGCTCTGTAGATGTGGTTTGCCAAAAGGAGGGGGTGGGTCCACCAGAACTGAAAGCCAATCTGTGTAGCTTGTTGAGAAACATGCGCTTGTTAAATTAATCAGGGCCACACAGCCTGGTTCAGTAGATGTAGTGGTGGTGCTTTGGAAAGATTTTTGGTGAACCAACAAATATTGGTGAAAAAATGTCACAAACAGCACGGTGGTCTTATTCGATAGAGAGAGAGAGAGAGAGAGAGAGAGAGAGAGAGAGAGAGAGAGAGGAAAATAACATTTGCCTTGTTGAAGTCTGCACAGTCAACTACTAATAAAGAATATGAAAGAATTATATAAACAACTTGACAACTATCAACAACAAATGTCCCTGAAGTAGGAAAAGTATATATATATA